>CM062294.1:127684196-127734672 GCA_031216915.1 Pictodentalium vernedei | reverse complement strand
TTCATACTACAAGAGTCGATTTTTCCATTAAGTTGTGTCGTTTCATTGTTAAATATTGTTTTATATAACATACTTACTGATTTTGCATTCTTCGGTCATTCCTTTTATTAAAAAAATCTTATTTTCGGTGATCTTGGATACGCTGCGACTGAAACTTTGAGATAAAAATAGAAATCTCTCGCCTCTCTTATCTCCACTTCCGGCTAAAGGTTTATACGGTTTATACCCTGTGTTACCTAATAGTATGTGATGAGGAGTTTTCTGCAGATAATATTGCATTCAATTGATATTTGTTTTGTATTTTAGGAGGAGGACCTGTGGCGAAGCCATTGAGCTTGATTGCGGAAACAGTGTCAAATGTCATCGGCATGGATAATACATCAATATCCGGCATTCCAAATGGATTGGACACAACACTGATAATGATAGAGGGAGACAACAACGACGGGGGACGGTAAGTACAACATACCTTCTGTGGTATAATGTACACAGACTAAATAGGAGGCCTCTTGCATATTTCTTTATCTTTTTTTTAAATTCATATAGAAAGTAAAACTTTCATAGCAATAACAAAAAAACTGGAAAGAGAATGTACAATCCTTATTATAACAATATTTAAGTGTTTAATTGGGGGACAATTAGGCTATGATCTTGTTTTATCGGCCTAAGTAGTAGATAGATGATGATAATCCGAGTCTTAAGAAAATAGACCGTCATTTGTAGTGTGAAGTGAGATTGATTGCAACTCACGATTCCGAGCGTACGAGCGAGGTGGAAATCCCACCTCGCTCGTACGCCTATGGTTATGGTTATCATACTCAGCAGGTCATGAAATGACATCAACCCGAATTTCAAAAATATAGTCTGTATATTTTGCGGTCCTCACACATCCAGGATCTTTGTAACCCTGCCTTGGTCACACAACACACCCTTCTCGAGTAAAGAACCAGTGCAGAGACTGAAAGGCATTCCGGTACAACCATGAATGATGTAGTCCGATGTCATCAAGAGCGGATCCTCAGAGTTGTTCACCCCCCCCCCCCCCCCCCAATACACACACATCCTGTTACATCAAGAAACATGTGCAGTTTGCGGAGTAGGTCACAGCAGCCCACGAATCACCGAGAAGTCATGGTCCCCACTTTTTCAAAAAATTTCTCTTGGAAGGAGACCCTACCAACAACATGAAAGGACGAGGGGGGGGGGGAGGCCCACCCCCACCCTTCCGTAACCTCCCCAGCTAGCCGCGCGATACTCGGGTCATTCAGTGCATCATACATTTATATAGTCCAAACTAGCACACAAAGACCTTAATATATTTTTGGTTGTGTACGTCAGTCGAGTGTCTGACAGGGTTCATACTCTCAAGGACTCCATAAAATCAAGGACTAATCAAGGACATTTCAAGGACATATTAACCGGCCAGCGCTATTCACAAAAATCGTCATTCAAATGTTATTATGTTTTCATTTTTTATGTCTAAACCATAGCTTATGACCCCTCACTGGAACGAGCTCGTTGAGCTCGTTCCAATGAGGTGGCGCTAAGCTATGTTTTTCAGACAAAAAATGAAAACTTTCAGTTATTAGTCCAAGTGTCTTCTGCTACTCACGTTTAATGACCTGAATTGCACAAGCAAGAGCACGGGCAGGCCAAATTCAAGAACTTTGAAGGAGTGGGACAGATTTTCAAGGACAATTCAAGAACATTTTAGCAATTTTTAAAATTCAAGGAGTTTGACTTAAATTCAAGGACTTTTCAAGGTTATGCACACCCTGTGCGTCGACGCAAACGTACCAAACCAAGAGTCGTATTAAGGATTTGGGGGTTCAAGTTTGGACTATAATGTGAGGGTAATTAGCGACCACTCTTTCCCAAAATCCTGCGTCCTCCTCTGGTTATGAAACCAAAGTTCCAGTAGTCAAATCAGTTTTATACATTTACAAATCATTCACATTTTCCCCAACCCTATCTTCAAGTTAGAATGTTTCTTTTGTTTGCAGTTTTCAAGAGAACATCGAGTGTTTTCCCTTGGGAAATGTATCACCACCAATGGAGGATGTAGGGATCGTGTTTCCGAACTTGGAAAGTCCTGCAAAGAAGAGAAAAATGGAAATTGAACATTTAACAATAAGAAAGTTGAAACTCGAAATTGAAGTTCTAGAACTTAAAAAAGAAGCTTTATTGGATAAAAAAATGAAAAGATTGGAAAACGAATTATAAGATGTAACAAATACTATTGAAAGCAATATTCTAGTTTGTATATACAGGATACTGTAGACCATACAAACCATGCATTGAGTTGTTTTGTTTTTTGGTTGTTTTGTTTTTTTGTTTGTTTGTTTGTTTTTTTGGGTTTCTTCTATTTGTATTTTAGAGAGGGAGAGAGACATACGGACGCCTCAAACGTTGTCACCCAGCAACTCGTCTTTCTATGGGTTCCCATCACTGTATTCTCATTGACGATTAACGATTAAAAGGACGGTTATATGCACAAGTAAATTTTTTGTACACTTATGGTCTACCTGCAGATTCCCTCATCAGAATTGAAATGTCTTTTCTCTGGAAGCAAACTTTTCTTCAGGGGCGCCGAAAGCTCCAAAAAGGTGTGTATCTGGGCGGGGATAGGGGCACATTTTAGTTTATGGATACCCGCAGGGTCGTTCGGCAGAAAATAAATTTTCAAGGGCTCAATGTGGCGGGGTGGAAGGGTGGAGGAGATACTTTGTCATCCCGTATGTCATGAATACGGAACGAAATTGAATGCAACCCGGGAAAGGGAACACATGCGCACGTTTTATCATATTCCAAACTCGGACACAAAGTCCGTAATATAATTTTTCTTTTTGTTTCGTCCAAAGGGCGTACCAAACCCCAAAAATTATATTTCGGAATTTGGGCCCAAGTTTTACTAGTTTACTTATGGTCTGTGCTTATTATGACTAATTGCGAACATGCAACGTGCAATAGCTCAATATAAAATGAACAGCGAATTATTATAATACCGACAGTATTATGTTGCAAATTTTGTTAGAACTTTTACTATCTCCCACGGTCTGTGGGAGATAGTATTTATTATTTATTTATTGGTGTTTAAGGTCACATACTTATGCACAATGGCTAATCGTGACCATGACAGTTTTACGGGTGGAGGAAGCCGGAGTACCCGGAGAGAACCACCGAGCAACGACGAGCAGCTGTCAGCTCCCCAACATTGTAACTCTGAACTCTGCACCGCAGCACAGGCAGGGTTAGATTGGTTGAAGACATGCGCACCATCGACGTGCAGTACGCCTCAGTACACAGCGTCATCGTGCCCCCATGTAGGCAATCGGGATGAAGTGTCTTGCCCAAGGACACAACGCAGTTGCCGCAGGTGGGATTCGAACCGAGGACCTCTCGGCTTGCAGCCTGCACCTCTACCAACTGAGCCACTGCGCCCCCGGGAGATAGTAAAAGTTCTAACAAAATGTGCAACATAACAGTCAGTGTGGACATGGGAAGGGGGGGGGGGGGGGGGTGTACGTTATGTCAGAATACGACCTGATAGGGTACTCATAATTGGTGAACAGAAAAGGATAGGGGTAGCCCCCCCCCCCCCCCCCCCCCCCCCCCCACACACACACACACACCTATCCCTGTGCTGCACCTAATATTCTTACGTGTGGGATCTTCACTTACATCTCAAAGTATTGTTAGCACACAAAGTTGTAAACTTGCACTTTCAGAAGCCTCTTTCAGTTGAGGACACTATATAATTATCACCTAAATGCCTGGGAATTCCCAACCAGATGGCAGTAGATCCAATGTATTAAGGTACCATTTACAAGATAGCACCTTTCTGCATAATGAATATTGGATGCAGAACTCTTCTGCGTAACAGATTTTCGCCATTTCAGAGATGGTAGCTTTATGCACTAATTAAAACTTATAGTTTTACTTATCGTATCAAGATAATTTTTACAGAGTTGATTCTCCGTGTTTTTATTTTGAGCAGTTGGTGCCAAAATCTCATTTGTGCCAAAAAACCATTTATTGCATTTTCTGCACGGGATCCTCAATGTGCTTTCATAATATTGTTGAGTAATGCAATAATGCCCGAACGATAGTGGAGACCGCTTTTTTATAGGTGTAGGCCCCTACCTGGCTGAATTTGGTAATTAGAATAAACTATGTTATGCCAGTGTGTCCATGCACAGTGATAGGCCACGGATGAGAGGATAGCCGAAACTTGGACCCCCAAGTCCGTAATATCATTTTTTAGTGTCGAACGTCCTGTGGGACATACTACACCAAAAAATTATATTACGGACTTTGGTTCCAAGATTAGACTTATGGGACGGACACCCTTATTGAAGACAATAAACTGAATTTTTGGCACTACCAGTAGCTTAGTGAAACTAACGGAGAACTTGATTTTCCCTGACTCAAGAGGGGGCCGCAGCCAACCGTGGCTACAGTTAAATTGTCTTTGACCCCCCTCCCAGCCCGTACGCCTATGGTTGGGGAGAGGGAGACCCATAACACCGTCACGTCAGACGGATTTTCTTGTAACCACCCCTACTGAAAGTACAATTAATGCAGTCTGTGTACTTGGTATATATACCTGGGGTGGACGGTTCTTGGCCAAGTATTAGTCAGAACACACATCAAATAGGTACGTTCAGTGCATGGCAGCGCTGGGGGGGGGGGGGGGAGGGGGCAAGAGCCCACCCCCCACCCCCCATATCCAGTGTGCCCTCCTACTAGTCGGGCGATAGGAAGAACAGTGGGGAAAATTCGGCCAAAGCAAAAAGTGAAAAACACAGACACAGAAAATCACTGAAATGGAAATGAAAATTAGCGTTGTAATTATTGCCAGAACCCAGGAAAACGCATCTGAGCACATCAATTTTTCAAACTTTTCTGAA
The DNA here is from genome assembly GCA_031216915.1 of Pictodentalium vernedei. Taxonomy (NCBI): domain Eukaryota; kingdom Metazoa; phylum Mollusca; class Scaphopoda; order Dentaliida; family Dentaliidae; genus Pictodentalium; species Pictodentalium vernedei. Next base: position 127,729,762 of record CM062294.1, on the reverse strand, counting down.
GGTGAACCCCCCGAAAAATCTTCGCGCCTTTGGCACTTGCAGGTTCGCGCGTCAGGGTTCCACTATTCAACAGTATGCGCAGTTCAACATTATATGCTACACGGTTTCTTTAGAGCAAATCCTTCTCTGGGTAGGAGAGGAGTCAATGTTAGGGAAAATCTTCCACAACCTCCCCCCCCCCCCCCCAACAAAAAAAAAAATCGCAATACGCCTAGGGGCGTATGCCAAATCACGTCCAACTTGTTCAGCCTGTACCCCGAATTTCTACGAGATGTTTAGTGGCGATTTTTCGTCACATTCGTTACGTGTGAATTGTATATTTTCTGGTTTGTAACGAGTCATGAAAATGGTCCAGATACACGGAAAATGCAACAAAAAGAATACAGTTTTAAAAAAACAATTCCCGCTCATGAGCTCTCCTCCATCTCACCGCTTCGCGGCTCGGATGATGCTACGCACCATGAGTCCAGGTCCCACTTATTTCGAATTCCTGGTGCCGCCGCTGGGTACGTTTTGGCAAAGCTCAACTTTTATACGGAGATAATATAAAAACATGTGTCAGAGCCCGGGACACATGCTGGTATTATCTCCGTCTGGTTCTCTCCGGGTACTCCGGCTTCCTCCACCCGTAAAACTGTCACCGACATAATATGACCCTGGTTGTTAATATGTCATGAATAAATAAATAAATAAATAAATAAATAAATAAATAAATAAATAACTGCCCTCGCACCTTTTACAGGAACGGGGCAATTGCTCCCATCGTTCAAACGCTCCCGAGGTGAAGAAACAGTATGTGTACAGGAAACTTTGCGGATAGTGTACATGAATCACACGACGCAGGTTATAACCCTTTCAATTGTTTTATGTTACTTACATGAGAAATGTGTGTGGACAATGTGTTTTCTCTGATGCGACCCATCTGGAAGAAAGTATGGCGGTTGAACATCACTAAAATTGTCATCATCTGATTCTCGAGTCGCCTCTGTTTCTGCAGTGTCGTCATCGTCATGAAAAAGTGGAACATTTCTCTCTTTTGCGAAATTGTGCAACACACCGCAGCTGATTATCACATTACAAACTCTGGACACATGTAGTCGTATTTCAGAATGAAGGACATGAAATCATCTTTTCCATTCCCTAATACCCCTTTCTACAACATTCCTTGTCTTTTTGAGTGAACTGTAAAATAAATTAGAAAAATATGAATTTTCAAGTCTATTGTTAGAAAACTGCACCAAAAGTTCCTGCTCCCAATCCAGGGACGTAGCCAGGATTTCAAAATAGGGGGGGGGGGGGGGGGGGGGCTGAGCTTTACATGGGGGGGGGGGGGGGCTGGGTTGAGATGCCGAAGGCATCTCCCGAAGGCCTGAGGTGGGACGGGTACGGAAGAGGGGTGTCCCCCTCCCATAGGTGGGTCACACCCCACCCAGGAAAATGTTTCATATTTCAGCGCTCTAGGAGCGATTTCCAAGCATTTCGTTGACACCTGAGAGGACCTACAAGCACGCCAATCAGCCGAAATTCGCCCTCATTGTTCACGTAAAATTCGCCCTCATTGTTCACGCCGTTTGAGGGGAGCTATAGCTCCGGCTCACCTCAAACCGTAATTGCCCTCCATAAACTGTCATGGCTCTCCTCCATAAACTGTAATGGCTCTCCTCAGACTTTGATTTCCCATATTGAAACCTTGTATAATTGCTATAAGAGTAGAATAGCTCCCTGAAACAGATTTAGGAGAGCCGTAGCGGCTCCACTGGATTTTTCAAAAGGCCAGGCCTGGGGGAGGGGGGTCAAATATTTTTTTGAGAGGGACCTCCCCCCCCACTCCCCGTAGCTACGCCCCTGTGCCAATCTGGTCTAAAATCACTATTTGTTTAATTTCCTTTCATTGCTTAAAACCAACTTTTGAAAAAAAAAATAAACTAATTTTATGCAGCAAAAGAAACACGTTCATCACATACTCCTCTCTTTAATGAGACCCTAAAACACCAATAAAAAAATAGCCTATTTACCATCTAGGACATCTGGAGACATTTGCCCAACCCCCACCCACTTTCTCTCGAACCTAAACAACCACCACCAATTCAGGTCATGAACTCATCCTGTGAACCAACAGCCTACCTGCTGTCGACCTTGCCACCCCGCCCCACACCTTCCCAGTGCCGTCACGCAATGTTTGCACCGTTTTGAAAACTCGAAAATTAGGACTAACAGTGAATATAGAACTTGCGCACAAAGTTGCACTCAACTGCGAACTCATTGGCACTGTGGTTATAACTGACTTCACCACCTATTCGCTTGTTCTTGTTTCGGCACAAAATTCCACACTGGTAGGCCTACAACCAACTGTTCGCAAAAATATTTATCACTTTTACTACTCAGCCCCAAAGGTTCTTCCAATTTGAACCATTAAACCCTTGGGAACCTCACTGACGCTGAGATTTCTAAACTATTTTTAGCGATCGGCGTCGCCAGCGTATAGCGTCCTTAACAACAGCCATCGGTTTCTCCGCAATTTACCCATGCATTGCTTATTTGACTGCCTTTAAAACAAGAGGCCCCAAGGGGCCTGAGGGCGCTCACCTGACATGGTAGCCTAAATATCAACCCAGAGAATTGATTTCAACAAGTTGCATCTGATCCTCCTAAGAAAAGCTTATACCAAATATCCAAAGATTCTGACCAGTGGATCTAAAAAAAAAATAGAAGATTTTTAAAGAAGATTCCTCATATTGAACTAAGTTATAATTCGGGCTCCCACAGTGAGTCCAAATATGGACCTAGGGACTTGGCTTGAACAAAGTTGAATCTCACTCCCTAAGCATGGTGCATACCAAATATCAAAAGATTCTGCCTGCTGGATCTTGAGAAGATTTTTAAAGAAAATTCCTCATTTTGAACTAAGTTACAATTCAAGCTCCCACAGTGAGCCCAGATATGGACCAAGGGACTTGGCTTGAACAAACTTGAATCTCACCCCCTAAGCATGGTGCATACCAAATATCAAAAGATTCTGCCTGCTGGATCTTGAAAAGAAGATTTTCAAAGAAATTTGCCTGAAATGCATTAACTTCGAATTCGGGCTTCTATAGTGAGCCCAAATATGAATCCAGGGGGCCAATTTGAACAAACTTGAATCAGATCCACCCCACAATGTTGCATAACAAATAACAAAAGATTCTGCCTGCTGGATCTGGAGAAGAAGATTTTTAAAGAAATTTGCCTGAAATGCACTAAGTTCGAATTTGGGCTTCTATAGTGAGCCCAAATATGAATCCAGGGGGCCGATTTGAACAAACTTGAATCAGATCCACCCCACAATGTTGCATACCAAATATCCAAAGATTCTGCCTGCTGGATCTGGAGAAGAAGATTTTTTAAGAAATTTGCCTGAAATGCACTAAGTTCGAATTCGAGCTTCTATACTGAGCCCAAATATAAACCCAGGTGGCCGATTTGAACAAACTTGAATCAGATCCACCCCACAATGTTGCATGCCAAATATCAAAAGATTCTGCCTGCTCGATCTGAAGAAGATTTTTTAAGAAATTTGCCTGAAATGCACTAAGATCGAATTCGGGCTTTTATAGTGAGCCCAAATATGAATCCAGGGAGCCGATTTGAGCAAACTTGAATCAGATCCACCCCACAATGTTGCATACCAAATATCAAAAGATTCTGCCTGCTGGATCTGGAGAAGAAGATTTTTTAAGAAATTTGCCTGAAATGCACTAAGTTCGAAATCGGGCTCCTATACTGAGCCCAAATATGAACCCAGGGGGCCGATTTGAACAAACTTGAATCAGATCCACCCTACAATGTTGCATACCAAATATCAAAAGATTCTGCCTGCTGGATCTGGAGAAGAAGATTTTTTAATGTTTTTCCCATTGCCTACAGTGTTAAAAAGTGCTGACTCAGCACTTTTTCAAAGTCCCGAAACTGTACCCTATGATAAAACCGATGGCAATTTTTTTTTACCAATCCTTTCTGTTGGTCCCAAGGAAGCTGCACACCAAATAAAAATTCTCAGTGCCGTGCAGTTTTTGAGATATAGGCGTTTTAATTTTTTTCTATTTTTAGCTCCTGTGGTTCCCACGGGGCTACAGGAAAAAAAATTTCTGCATAAATTAGGTACTTATGACCCAATAAGCCCTCACATAAAATTTGGTTCAAATTGGCCTCTCGGTTTAAAAAATAGAAATTTGGGGTGGGGCCAAAATTTTTGCTCCTCCCATAACATCGCCAAGTATAGACCTACAAACTTCTCTTGAACAAACTTGAGTCTACACCTCAAAAGGAAGCTGCATACCAAATATCAAGTCTCTGCTATTGCTGGTTCTTGAGAAGAAGATTTTTTAAGAATTGGAGCATTTTTGCCCCACCCCTCTGCTCAATATGAGCCGAAACCTAATTTGCCCAAAAATCAAAATGCCGCTATATAACCCCTACTCACATGAAATTTCATTAACATGCGGCCAGTGGTTTGGAAGAAAAAGACCCAAACACCACCATCACGCCGGACGACGGACGAAAAGTGATCAGAAAAGCTCACCCTGACTTTCAGTCAGGTGAGCTAATAACAATGGCATATCTTCTGTTTGTGTTTTTAAAACTTATAAACATTGAACTAATAGTAATATTTATTTATTGTTTATCGTCTACAGAAAACGAATAACGACCATTCGTTATTGGTTTTATTCTTTTGAAAACCACAAACAGCCGATACGGCGATAGGAATGGCTAATGCGCGAAGACTCGGAAGAGTGCGCAAGCAGTGACACTGACCACAGGGCACATTATAAACGATTTTTAAGTCCCAAATAATATTTATTAGAAAACCATAGTGGACACCCCCATGATCATAGTATAATACCCCTATTATACAATGATCATGGAGATGTCCACAATGATTTTCTAAGTAGCTAATAAATATTATTTGGGACTTCAAAATCGTTTGTAGGCTATTGTAACGTGCCAATGTGCACTGACAACGACAATGGCTGCAAAACACTCTTGAAACTTATGAAAGCAAGGCGTGTTGTTAATGAATAATGTCAATGCTGGCTTGGCCCTCTCTGCCACAGCTCAATCCGGTTGCTATTTGCTACTTTTTGCATTATAATTTGGGGTTAAAAATCAAGGCAGTCAAGCAGACCATACAGTACTTATTAAGCCAAATTGAATTGAATTACACAGTGGCCGATTCAGAACATAATATACTGTGGAATACTTACGTGTTGTATCTTTCTTCTGGTATACTCTGTGGCTTTAAAAACGGTGTCATCAACCATCTCTTGCATGCATAGCCAGAATCACCAATTAAGAGGCCCGGAATATGTCCGCCTTCAAACAATCTATACACTCCGCTCTCTTTTAATACTCGCGCGTCGTGAGTAGCTCCGGGCCATCTAGCCACTAAATCAAAAATTTGGCAAGACGAGCTCATTACTACCTGAACATTTATACTATGATAGTTTTTCCTATTCACATATGCCGGTTCAAACTCATGTGGTGCCACTATTCGGATGTGAGTGCCATCAATTGCACCCACAACTGACGGAAAAGACGTAATCCCGTGAAAATCGTTCTGAATTTTTCTCACTGTTTCTATTGAAGTAGGAAATTTTATGAATTTTAAAACAAGGGAGGGCTTTGAAAGTGCCGTTGAAACCCTGTCAATTATTCTCGAACACGAGCTTTGGCTAATGCCAAACACATCCGAATTACATAGCTGCATAGAGCCAGTGGCAAAATACCTCAGTGCCACATTATTGGAGGAATACTGTGGTTTCTCAGTGTACTGGAAGAAATGTCATTTTCTATTAAATTTGATAAAAAAATAATGGAATCCCTATCAAACCTATACCGCCGCACTAGTTCATAATAATTGAACATTTCAATTGGATTTACCCTGTCTTTAAATATTCTTTGCCGTCTTAATGAATTCAAAACTATCTGAGGCGATGAATCAGTGGAATCCGCGTCCTCCATTTTGATTTTACTTAGAAAAGCTTTAAGTATACTTAGAAACGTACTTGAAAATTAAGACAACATAAAGGTGTCTTAAAGTTAAGCAAGTTTGTAAATAGACTTAACTTTTATGAATACAACTTAAGAAAAACTTAAAGATAAGAATTTGCTAAGCATAATTTTGAATATTTAAGAATATACTTAGCGCGATTTATGACTTAAGAAGCTTTATGAATATCACTCCAGGTGTATAGAAGCTTAGTACATGCATAGCACATGCAGTAAGTTTTATAACAAACAGATGTGTACTGAGGTGTACTGCACGTTGGTGTACCTGTCTTCAACCAATGCTAACCCTGCTTGTGTGGAGTTACTATGTTGGGGAGCTGACAGTTGCTTGCCATTGCTCGTGGTTCTCTCTGAGTACTCCGGCTTCCTCCACCCGTAAAACTGTCGTGGTCACGATTAGCCATTGTGCAGAAATATGTGACCTTAAAACAACAATAAATAAATAACAAAAGGCCCCATGGGGCTTGAAGTGCTCACCTGACCATAGTTGTTTAAAGAAGGATTTAATTAGCATCTATAGCTAGTTAACACAACAGAGGAATGAAGTTATTTAATTATTTATAACTTGTTGTCCATGCCAGATATTTTTCAAGTACTGGGATGCTACCACAGAAATAATGCCCAGATTTCCAGTAAGTCTGAGTCCTTGACTGTCACCACCAGGATGCTGTATACTGGATGTGAAAGTGTTCTAACTGGTGGATCTGAAGAAGATTTTTGAAAGAAATTTCCTCATATTGCACTAAGTTGAAATTTGGGCTCCAATAAAGAGCCCAAATATTAACCCAGGGACCAGATTTGAACAAACTTGAATCTGAACCCCCAAGAGATGTTGTATACCAAATATGAAGGGATTGTGACTGGTGGATCTGCAAAAGATTTTTTAAAGAAATTCCCTCATATTGCACTAAGTTAAAATTTGATCTCACATAGGAAACCCAAGTATTAACCCAGGAACTCGATTTGAACAAGTGTGAATCGGATTCCCCTAGAGATGTTGTATACCAAATATCAAAAGAACCTGAGTGGTGGATCTGAAGAAGAAGATTTTTAAAGAGTATTCCTCATATTGCACTAAGTTAAAATCTGGGCACCCATAGGAAGCCCAAATAGTAAATGAGGAATTTGATTTAACAAACTTGAATCTGACCCTAGTAACAATGAGATACACCAAATATTAAAAGATTCTGACTAGTGGTCCTGAAGAAAAAGATTTTTAAAGCTTATTCCCCATATTGCCCGAAGTTAAGGTGCAGGCTCCTGTATTGAGTTGAGCCCAAATATGAACAGTGGGGCTTAATTTGAAAACACTTGTGTTCCCCCCCCTCAACCCCCCAGATGCTGTATACCAAATATCGAAAGAATCTGATCAGTGGTTCTGGAGAAAAATGTTTTTTTCAATTTTTCAAATATGTTGGCTCAGCATTTTTTCCGATGCCCCCCCCCCCCCCCCCCCCCCCCCCCCCCCCCCCCCACAGAACACCCTGACACAACCAATGGCAATTTTCTTTTACCATTCCATTCTACCTGTCCTAAGAATGCTTCATACCCAATAACAATTCTCTGTTCTGTGTGGTTTTGGAAATATGGGCATTTGAATTTTTTTGTATTTTTAGCCCTTGAGGTTCATACATGGGGGAGGGGGATGAAAAACATTTTTTCAAGCATCAATCAAGTTCTTATGACCCAATTATACTACATGCCAAATTTGGTTCAAATCAACGATTGGTTCTCGAAATACAAATTTTGGGTGGTGCCCCAAATAGGTATGCTCCCACAGAGAGCCCAAATATTGACCTACAAACTTCCTTTGAACAAACTTTAATCTTAAACATCAAAAGGATACTCAAAACCAAATATCAAGGCAATCTCTCTGGTGGTTCATGAGAAGAAGATTTTTAAAGATTTTCAGGCTTTTGGAGGATTAACGACAGCCCCGAAGTTGGCAGCTGCTTCATTTTAACAAAATAGAAAGAACATACTCCAAAGAGGATCTGTGCAATATATGTTTGAAATTGGCCCAGTGGTTTTGAAGAAGAAGACAAGTTTCAAAAGTTAACGGATGCCGGATGATGGATGCCAAGTCAGTGTGCAAAATTTGAAAAATAACTCTTACGACTGACTGTTCACGTGGGTTGGAGATGGCTAACCGAACATGTAAAACGTCTTGGGAAACTTCTTTTTTATCATTAACAAGTATTTAGAGCTTGGAGGTTGTGAAATTACACTGCGGTTGCGGTTTCGGTATTTTTAGACCCAAAAACCTCAGTTGCGGTTTCGGTTACGGTTATCTTCATGCAATGACATGCATACAGCTACCAACTGCAGCTAACCTATCAGTGATCTGGTATCAGTGATATGGCTCACAAAGCAACAGTGTGACTGTGTTTCTGGCTTTCTTCATGTCTGTGTCACAATCCTGAGAAGTTATAAACACAGTTACAAACTGCTGTTCCAGTTACAAACTTCTGCATCAATCTCCACAAATTAAATTTTGAAAAAATTCATCTGATCCAACTGAGTTGTGACAGTTGTCAATACTCGCTATTATTTTTATAAGAATTGGCAGCAACAATTGTGACAATTCATGATTCAGGAATCGGCATCTTTGTAGCTGCCAATTCTTATCTGTAGTCCACTAGTCTGTAGGCAATTTGAACACTGAAAAGGACGGCGAGTCGGCGACTGTTCATTAAACTGATAGCCCTTACTGATTTGTGATTATTCGCTAGCCTACTCTTAGGCAGTTAGCTAATAATCACTCAGGACCATGCTACAGCCTAGTGCCTACTGCATGTGGATATTACTCAAATTATGATTCCGGAAAACCCAACTTTTCAGCCATGTCTGGTTTCAAGCTGCATCGTCTCTCCGAAAGGACCAAACCAGCCTTACTAAAAATTTGTTCACTAGGAACAGATGTACTGGGAATGCACAAGATTTTTTTTGTGAGACATGCCAGATTAGGATATTTATCTTTATTCTTCGACCACCACAAGAAAGGGGAGTCTGATGGATCTAGTGGGCTTTCAGCAAAATAACGATCGATTTTAAATTCAAAGGCTATTTTCAAATTGACATCTTTCTCAACCTCTGACTGTTCACTTTCACGCTTATGTGCCACACGTTTTTTGAGGCTTTGCCAAAAGTCATGTTTGGGTTTAAGAGATGATTGTGTAACCATAGAAGGCCTGAATATACTTGATTCAGGAGAAATGGAACAAACAGTACCAGAAGAAACTGTAGCACTAGCCTGTTTTGCTGACGTTGATATTGCTTCTTCTGGTCCAGAAGAAGTATCAACTTCAACACAGCAAGCTAGTTCTGAATCTGAACCACCAGTAACTTGAGGTTGTGGCGTGACTGAGGCTGACGACTGTTCACTCTGTTGCCTGTTTGCCTGCTGATTTTGGTCTTTTCTGGGTTTGTGTAAATTGTGTTCTTCCAACATTTTATCAAAAAGATTTGTTGCTCTAGATTTCAACATGTCCTTGGAGAATGCGTAAAATTTGAAACGAGGATCAAGAACAGCTGCAGTTATTAAATGTTCGTCACTTTCATAGTCCGGCCATCGTTTTTTTTATGTTTTTTACAACTGCTTCTCCAAAGGCATTCATGGAAATAGATTTCATCTGCTCCATGAGTATGTTTAAAACAGGGATCACCATCGATAAAGTGGAGTACCATGTAGCTGACATCATGACGGTCACATCCTCGAGCAAGAGCTTGAACGTATGCCTCAGCTATTTTCCATTCATGTAATTGTAAATTATTGACATCAATTGTAGACAAAACAGCACTTAGTGGTGCCTTCAGTTCCACTATCCTTTCGATCAAATGTGAAGTGGAATTCCACCAAGTTTCACAGTACGTTTTCAACTTATGCTTGGGTAATTGCATAATCTGTTGCATTTCTTTAAGTTTAGTTGTTGATTTAGTACTGTGATGGAAATGGTTCACAACTGTATTGCATTTTGCAATAACATGCTGAGCTCCTTGGAATTCATTCAGTGAATCCTTGAGGACGAGTTGCAATGTGTCATTGAAGCAACCAAGATATTTGGCAATAATTTGCAGGCAGCCTTAATATTAGCTGCATTGTCACTGATTATGTATATATTATCAATTTTGTCTGAATCTGGGATCCATTCCTTTACAATTCTTGTAATGTCATTACAAATGTTCTGAGCAGTATGGCTTTCAGATGTGAAGCTTACGTTTAGACAGAGGTCATTGAGTTCAAAATTATCACCCAGTGAATAAGCAGTAACAGCAATATATGCTTCGGTGGCTTTTGAGGTCCAGTGGTCTGTTGTGATGGCCACGGATTTTACACCATTTAGTTTTGATTTCACCACCTGCCCTACTGTCTCATACATGTTTGGCATGGTGTTCTATCTGAGCGTTTTATCAGAGGGAATGCGATATTGAGGTTGTAGGCAATGGACAAAATTCCTAAAAACCTGTGTCATTCACAACACTATTGGCTGAAAATCCATTACAATCATCTGTGCCAGTTTCTGACTGTTTTTTCTTCGGGTCATTAACACCCCACTGACTTTGATTCCCTTGGGACAGAAAATGACTAAGTTTGGCCTGTTTTGCTTCTGTTGTTTCACTGTCTGTTGCACTCTGAAAATAGAAAATGGAACATCACATTAAAACCTGTCGGATACACCCATTATAGTCCACTGTAAGTTTGTGCATACATGTAACACTGTCATCAGTCATGACTCATGAGTCTCACACATACTGATTACTCTGTCAGTCTGTCTCAAGTCAAGAGCCAAGATGTGTGAGAATCGTTTAAGCCTCCAGGGGATGTCACCTCTCCACCTGGAACCCCAAACCAGTCCTACACAGCCAGAGGACCAGAGCATGGGCATGGCTGCATACCTTCACTTTAGAAGCTAACCAACAGTTGTCAAACTCTCACAGCATCAAGATTCAAGGGAACAGTGCGCAAGCGCGCAGGCTCCGCTCAACAGAATGTCCGATTAATAAATATCCACCGACAAGTACTCGATGGAATTGTACACTGCAGTGGTGTGTTCAAAGCTGTGAATTGTCACTAACAAAAAGTATTTATCGAATAGAAATAAAGCAAAATTTTACTTTCCCCGAGATATTTTTTTTAGACCACAATATACAGGTTACAGTCAAGATAATTTTCGGGGAAAGTTTCCCCGAAAATTATCTTGACCATAACCTGTATATTGTGGTCTTAAAATAATCTGCCCTTAACACAAGATTAGAACTTAGAAGTCTGAAGAACGAGTCATCAGAGTCAATTTCAAAATGCAAGAATCAAGTTCAAAACACATTTTTTATTTGATGGTTCAGACTCGCTACATTGTCAGCATCATCAGATTCGTCACAGGGTAATAACAGCATTGTAAGAAGTGTTTTTCCCAGAGTGGGGTTACACGGTTATAACAGAAAATTAACTTATGGCAAATGCGGCAATACACGGCATGGATTTTTTACTTATACGGAAATATATGCTGACAGCCTGACAGATTTTCCCAAAAATTGAGTCGACTTCGATTAATAGCCCAATCGTTTCATGTTCAACACTAACGCCGTCCAGGCACCAAATGGCGATTGAATTTGAAGAGCAACTTGATAAAATAATAAAGTTTAAATAAACTCACTTTTGTCACTCGTTTTGTTGATGAAACATCCAATTCTTTCTTTAGAGTTCCGTATTCCGCCTTGTGCTTTGATTCCACATACCTTATTAAAGTCTGCAGCAAAATATTTATTACATAACATACACTTCGCGTTTTTATCTTTCGGATCGTCTCTTTTAAAATAATTCCACACAGGTGATTTTGCTTTCTGTAGTTTCTGACTCTGAGAATCCGCCATGATTATTTACGATCAACTGAGCATCAACACGCGACGTTACAACGTTACACACTGGAATATTCTACCGAAAATATGGTTCTTTGCAGCCAATTGCGGTTTTGGTTTTCGGTAGTTTCACACAACTGATACCGAACCGCATTTGTGATTAACCTCCAAGCTCTACAAGTATTCATATATTTATTGCATAGAACTGAAATATATATAGCCTCTCATGGCAAAAGTCTAAAAATCTATCAGACACAAGAAAGTCGACTGAACTGGTAAAGCACTAGAAGCCCATATTTAGGCTTTATTCTGATCTGCAGGTACCAAAAGTTAAAGGCATCATATTCTGTGGATGTCCTTCATATTATCTTGTAAGAAAAATTACTTCATCTCCATCAATTTGCATTGTTACAATTTATGGGAGAGTGCCTATAGGAATAGGCACTCTCCCGTGAATTGTAACAAGACAAAAATGTGTGAACAAATCTTGAGGCTCAGAAAAAATTCAGCACTCTTATCAGTTAAGTGACTTAGCTTTACCATTCAGAATGCAACTTTTGGCTAACCAGTCATCCGTTCGCATAGATTTAAATTTGGGTAACAACCACGCAAATGAAACCGAGCATTCTCGTAAAACATTCCACACTGTAAGTGATGGCAATAGCTCACGGTGGCTTGCAGTAAGGTGAGCTAACATGTAAAAGTTGATACAGCCAACAGATACAGATGCTCCCCAAAATACACTGATGGACACAACACACTGATTTATTCAAATGCAGAACTGTGAAATGGTTTAACCCATATAAAACAGGAGCGCACGTATCACTGAAGCCATACAATGTCCCCTACCGGACTAATGAGCATTAATAATTATACAAATGTTATAACCTAGATGTGATCAGCATGAATTCCGTTGAAGCATTTCCAAAAAAAGTCCGGAAAACTGATATTTTGGCGCTTTTCCATATTTCCAAGGATCATAACTCACACAAGAATAATGCAATCAGCATGAAACTCAAACTTGATCTGGAAGTCATCGTTCTATAGTAGCTTACCAAGAATGAAATCATTCGGTTGAAGCATTTCCAAAAAAAGTCCGGAAAACTAAAGTATGACTGACAGACTGACTGATGGATGGACAGAGTGCAAATGAAACTTGATCTGTAAGTCATCGTTCTATAGTAGGTTACCAAAAATGAAATCATTCCGTTGAAGCGTTTCCAAAAAAAGTCTGGAAAACTGATATTTTGGCACTTTTCCATATTTCCAAGGGCCATAACTGACACAAGAATAATGAAATCAGCATGAAACTCAAACTTGATCTGTAAGTCATCGTTTTATAGTAGGTTACCAAGAATGAAATCATTCGGTTGAAGCATTTCCAAAAAAAGTCCGGAAAACTAAAGTATGACTGACAAACTGACTGACAGACTAACGGATGGATGGACAGAGTGTAAATGAAACTTGATCTGTAAGTCATCGTTCTATAGTAGGTTACCAAAAATGAAATCATTCCGTTGAAGCGTTTCCAAAAAAAAGTCCGGAAAACTGATATTTTGGTGCTTTTCCATATTTCCAAGGGCCATAACTCACACAAGAATAACGCAATCAGCATGAAACTCAAACTTGATCTGTAAGTCATCATTCTATAGTAGTTTACCAAAAATGAAATCATTCCGTTGAAGCGTTTCCAAAAAAACTCAGGAAAACTAAAGTGTGACTGACAGACGGACAGACTGATGGATGGCCAGAGTGCTAACCTATAGTCCCCTCCGGCGATGCCGGTAGGGGACTAACAAGTGCAATCTGAAGAAGACTCTTTAAGTGGCAGATTGCTAGAAGCCCAAATTTGGGCTTTTTATTGGAATGCACATGTGGCAATGTAAAGGTTTCGTACTCCCCAGAAGTGTTTCTGATTAACTTTGAAGTTAAATTATTTTGACTGTGCAGATTTGCCTTGTTACAATTTATGAGAGAGAGTGCCTAGAGGCACTCTCTCGTAAATTGTAACAAGGCATAAACATGTGAAAAAATTTTCACCAACAAAAAAAGTTCAGCACTCTACCAGTTAAGTGGTAGAGTGCTAGAAGCCCATATTTGGGCTTTATTATGAGGTAAAAGTACCGCAACTTGAAGGCTTCGTACTCAGTGAATGTGCTTTGTATTACTGAAGTGATAATTATTTAGTCTGTAAAGACTTGTTTTGTTACAATTTATGGGAGAGTGCCTGCAGGCACTCCCATAAATTGTAATAAGGCAGATATGAGAACAGATTTTGATGGCCAAAATAATTCAGCACTCTACTAGATAAAGAGTACTTTTCATGTCGCACCAAGTGGAAGTTCATTATTCAGGTTCAGGGGCTTAATTTTAATAAACTGGTATCTGCCCTCTATGGATGCCGCCGTATACCAAATATCAAAAGATTTTGCTGAGTGGTTCTGGAGATTTTCTAAATTTTTACAAAAATGCTGACTCCGCATTTTTTTTTTTGTTCCTTCTGTATTTCTCTAGGAAACAACCGATGGCAATTTGTTCACCATTCCATTCTACTGGTTCTTATGATGCTTCATCCCAAATAACAGTTCTCTCTGTTATGCCCCCACCCCCAATGCCAAGCATGAGTTTCTGGTTATTTGCCTCTGTTGATATTGAATTAATAAATATCTCATCTCCATTAAACCATAGCACCAATACAACAGGACATCAAAAGCCTGACGGCGGTCTTTGTAACATATCACTTTGTTAATACCATTGATTACAGTCGATGGCACTGCCAGGGGGCGCATTGGTGTTGCGGTAACTGATTCTTGTCAGATCACCGAAGTTAAGCAATGTCATCCCAGTTAGTCCTTGGATGGGTGAAAGTCTGAGCGATCGATTCGGACTCCCACGCTGTGTCCTTGGGCAAGGCACTGAACCCTGATTGTCCACATGGGGGCACGATGATGCTGTGTTCTAAGGCATAATGCACGTCGATGGTGCGCATGTCTTCAACCAATCTAACCCTGTCTGTGCTGCAGTGCTGAGTTACGATGTTGGGGAGCTGGCAGCTGCTGGTCATTGCTCAGTGGTTCTCTCCGGGTACTCTGGCTTCCTCCACCCATAAAACTGTCACCGACACGATATGATCTTGGCTGTTAAAGTGTCATTAAACCTTAGTAAATAAATATGGCACTGCCAGACTTTTAATTTTGAGTCTTTTTTCACGGATGGGATCGTATAGTTCACAGTGTTAACGTGTTATCGTCACCAGAAAAATGAACTCTTAGTTGTATCAAACTGGACATTCAAAAGCTTTCCTAACCAAAAACATTATTCATTGATAAGTAGGTCCAAGAAATTAATTACATGTCATGCACGATCCATGGGACATTCTACAGTCTATAATAAACTAACAATTAAACATTGTCAATTACTCAATTAGATATGAATTGAGAATGAGCCTACATGAATGAATTTTCTAATGTTAATTTTATCCAATTCTTGTTCGACATGTAACAAACTGCACTACTCAAGAGAGATTAAACAAGAGCACTACCAGGCATGGCAAAATATGCCCGTTCTAAGTCGAAATAAACCCACATACCGAATTTCTGGCATTCCGTGTATAACATCTTAAGTTAACGAAATGAGAACTACGGCTAAATTTCCATAAATAAAGAGCCATAACTCTACTGCAAATGGGCTGCTAGAAACAGAAATCGAACCCATCCTGTATTTTGTTAAACTAAATCCACATGCCAAATTTAACTTAGCTCAAACCATTACAACTAAAGTTGTCGTCTGGAAACGAAATGTGTCCACAGACAGACAGACGGACGGCAAGACCATTCACATAATACATCCCATTTTTCAATCGGGCATATAAACCAAATTTCTTTCCATTCAATCCATTATAACTGAAGTTATTATCCGGATACGAAAAAATTGGGCAAAATTCTCATAAACGAAGGGCCATAACTCTACAGCAAATGGGTTTTCAAAACCCGAAATGAAACTCATCCTGTATTTTGTTGTAATAAACACACATACCAAATTTCTGTCCATTCTGTGTATAGCATCTTCAGTTATCATCTGGAAACAAGAACTTGGGCTAAAGTCCCATAAATAAAGGGCCATAACTCTACTGCAAATGGGTCGCTAGAAACGGAAATCAAACCCATCCTGTATTTTGTTATACTAAATCCACATGCCAAATTTAACTCAGCCACATGCCAAATTTAACTCAGCTCAAACTATTACAACTAAAGTTATCTTCCGGAAACGAAATGTGTCCAAGGACGGAGGGACTTTCTTACACGTTCTTACTTGTGGGGCTTTTCCCATGTTAAACCCCACAAGGTCAAAAAATTAACCCCACAGTGCAAAAAATAACCCCACAAGTGGCCACTGTACTAATCCAACCCCACAACTACCACTGACCCTAAATTGTAAACCCCACAATGTACCTCTGCTAAGCCTGGACAGACAGATGGATGGACGGTCAGGCCATTCACATAATTTTTCAAACGGGCATATAAAAATTTCTTTCCATTCGTTCAATTTTAACTGAAGTTATTAGCCGAAAACGAAAAAATTGGGCTAAATTCTCATCAACAAAGGGCCATAACCCTACTGCAAATGGGCTTTAAAAACCCAAAATGAAAGTCATCCTGTATTTTGTTGTAATAAACCAACATACCAAATTTCTTTCCATTCCGTGTATAACATCTTAAGTTATCATCCGGAAACGAGAACTTGGGCTAAATTCCCATAAATAAAGGGCCATAACTCTACTGCAAATGGACCGCTAGAAACGGAAATCGAAGCCATCCTGTATTTTGTTATACTAAATCCACATGCCAAATTTAACTCAGCTCAAACCATCACAACTAAAGTTATCGTCCGGAAATGAAATGTGTCCACAGATGGACGGACAGACGGGCAGATGGCAAGACCATTCACATAATACGTCCCATTTTTCAAACAGGTGTATAAAAAAGTTGAATCTTGAGACTGATCTCGAAGCAGGCATATGATATCGATATTAAATCAAGTCTCAAATATTCGCTGGACCCTAAAATTAGTATTTGTAAATGCACCCACCCATTTAGAACTAATCCCTTATCATAGCTAACTAATAACAGCAAAGTGTGTGCTTACGTCCACTAGCTAACATTAGGGATAGTAAAATGTGCTTTTTGAGAAACATGATCAAGTATTGATGACAAAGAACAATTTTAATTACCCGATACCGGTGTCCCATGGTATCTTCCCCCCTGAGGGAAGATACACTAGTGCATTTCCTCCCCCCCCCCCCCACAGGGGAAGATACACTAGTGTATCCCCCCTCCCCACCCTGGGTATCTTCCCCTCCCACCCCCCCCCCCCCCTCTAATTTTTTTTCAACATGGATTTGAGTACCCTAACCACATTTATTATTTTTATGACATGCAGTGGAAGATACACATAGTGGGGGGAGATACCCTAGTGTTGATATAAGGCGCTGAGGGGAAATTCCTAGATTTGAGTACCCTAACCACATTTATTAATTTTTATCTCCCCCCCCCCCCCACCCCCAGGAGAGAAGATACCCAGAGGGGAAGATACCCTGTTACAGTGGTATCTTCCCCTGTGTATCTTCTCCCTCCCTCCCACCCTGGCTATCATACCCCCTCTAATCTTTTTTCAACATGGATAACATCAGGCATGTGTTGATATAGGGCGCTGAGGGGAAATTCCTAGATTTGAGTAACCTAACCACATTTATTATTTTTTATGACATTCAGTGGAAGATACAGAGTGGGGGAAGATACCCTAGTGCATCCCCCTCCCCCACCCCCAGGAGAGAAGATACTCAGGGGGAAGATACCCTGTTACAACGGTATCTTCCCCCGTGTATCTTCCCCCTCCCTCCCACCCTGGCTATCATACCCCCTCTAAATTTTTTTCAACATGGATAACATCAGGCATGTGTTGTATAGGGCGCTGAGGGGAAATTCCTAGATTTGAGTTACCTAACCATATTTATTATTATTAATGACAGTGGAAGATATAGAGTGGGGGGGGGGGGGGGGGAATATACAATAGCACATCTTCCCCCCGCCCCCAGGAGAGAAGATACTCAGGAGGGAAGATACCCTGTTACAACGGTATCTTCCCTCCATGTATCTTCCACCCTGGCTATCATACCCCCTCTAATCTTTTTTCAACATTTATAACATCAGGCATGTGCTGATATAGAGCGCTGAGGGGAAATTCCTAGATTTGAGTAACCTAACCACATTTATTATTTTTTATGACATTCAGTGGAAGATACAGAGTGTGTGGGGGAGGGGGAGGAGATACCCTAGTGCATCTCCCCCCCCCCACCCCCAGGAGAGAAGATACCCAGGGGGGAAGATACCCTGTTACAACAGTATCTTCCCTCATGTATCTTCCCCCTCCCTCTCACCCTGGCTATCATACCCCCTTTAATCTTTTTTCAACATGGATAACATCAGGCATGTGTTGATGTAGGTCGCTGAGGGGAAATTCCTAGATTTGAGTAACCTAACCACATTTATTATTTTACATGAGATTCAGTGGAAGATACAGAGTGTGTGTGGGGGGGGGGGGGGGGGGGGGGAGATACCGTAGTACAATGGTATCTTCCCCCTCCCTCCCACCCTGGCTATCATACCCCCTCTAATCTTTTTTCAACATGGATAACATCAGGAAGCAAAGTGTGTGCTTACGTCAACTATCTAACATTAGGGATAGTAAAATGTGCTTTTTCAGAAACATGATCAAGTATCCTAGTTGAGACTTGGAATGATGTAAATGATCTCTATATACTATTAAAAAAAAATAGGGGATATCCAAACTAATGTTGATATTTTTGGAAAATGGTATTGGATATGCGTGATTGGACACATCAATATGTTACCAAGATTAGTGTGGATCATGAATGTCACTGGCCCACAAAAACTTCGTACAGGTTTTTCGCATGAGTTCCACGATAATGTCTGTGGAGTTTAACCCGAGGATGTGGTTCTCCACAAAAGAAGAATATCTGTAGGTCCAAATATATATAATTTATTTATTGAAACAAATCATCTTGTCATGAGCATCAAACATGGAGCCTATAATACAAAATTTACAAATAATAAATATATTGCACATGAATCACCTGTAGACAGAGTATAATAAATATTTGAAAGCGAAGAAATTCAATAATTCTGAGTTATGCGATCGCGGAATTCCGAAAAGTAAAAATCGACCCAAATAGTGCATTATAATTAACCTACCAGATATGCATGATCCAAATAGTCTTATACTTTACAATATAAGTGGATATGAAGCTTTAAACATAAGAATAACAAAGATACGTCTGGTCAGGATGAAGGCTGAAAACGGATTTGAAGTGAACGGACAAATACTACGTGTGGCGGGAGAAAGTGAGTAGTGTTAACGAAAAGTGCAAGTTAAGTCGGTAGTCAGTCAGCTATAGGTCGAAGTCTGGTTTAACGCTTTCACACACACTAACACAGATACAGCTATGTTTTAATATTAAAAACAATTCCCGTTGGTTACATATTCTCCCTCT
Organism: Pictodentalium vernedei; assembly: GCA_031216915.1. Classification (NCBI taxonomy): domain Eukaryota; kingdom Metazoa; phylum Mollusca; class Scaphopoda; order Dentaliida; family Dentaliidae; genus Pictodentalium; species Pictodentalium vernedei. Next base: position 127,710,291 of record CM062294.1, on the reverse strand, counting down.
TCGGAGAAATGTGTCCCGACATTTCCATTAAAGCTTCCTCCTACAAAGAAAACAAACCAAATTAATGTTCTCTTTCCCTAAAATAGAAAAGAAAGTAGGAACACTTTAAATCTGTCACATAAATTTTCTTCAATCCATTTCCATTGCAGGCAATGGTATTCTCTGTCTACATGGATGCACTGAAATTTTTGTAAAAAAAAAAAACCTTCTAAATTTAAAAAAAAACATGCTCATACTGTTATTTAAAAGATATAGCATATTTATATTAAAATCACTTGCGTTTCTAGGCCAATAATCAGCTGTTATCCATATATATATATATATATTGCAGTGTGGTTGTCTGCAATCAAATGGTTGACATTTCATTGATAATGCACACACATCTGCTCAACTTGCCCCGAAAGGGAAGGCAGCAGTGCAAACCGCCCTCTCCTGTAAAGAGGCACTCAAACATGAATGTGTGAGCATCAACTTGTCAATTAACTCGTTCACTTCAGAAAGAAAGGCAGCAATGAAGACCGCCCTACCGGTGAAGTGACATCACCCGAAACAGAAAAAATTCCCAGAATACCATACATAACAGCTGATTCTGCCCTATACTTTGCGTAAAGTCTTACAGCCAAAAATCCATAATTACAGCAGTTATACTCTGCTGAAACATTATTTTTATTTGATTAAGAACCAATGGGCTCCCATATCAAACAAAAATCTCATCTAAAGAGTCAGTTGCAGCTATTTGGGAGTACACCCATTGACCATAACGGTCTGGAGGATTCCGAATCCTGTTCGATCTCCTTGCGTTAATTTCTTCCCTTTGCGCAGCGTCACTACCAGTTTCTTCACCAACACTCTCTCTATTTGTGGACATTTCTTGGTCTCTCATACTGGCGGTTGCTTGACCAGTATCTGGTGTTAAAGAATCTGGTGTTGCTTCACTAAGTGTTGAAATAGGAAAAATTAACTTCTGTTGTCGTCTTTGAGGGATAATGTACCTCATATACTGACCAGAGTTTTCAGATTCAGTAGTGTTACTAGACGAAGAATTCTGTCTCGTACGATCACAAACTTGCTTGCTACGTTTCACTTTGCAGTGCTCTTCTTCTGAAGGGATATCAGGAGGGAGACAGTTAAAAGGAAGCAACATATTCCAGTGTAAAGTTCGTGAACGGCCTTTTTTGTTCACTGGTTGGATCCTGTATACCGGGATATCAGAGTTTGGTATATCGTGTACCAAATAAACTTCCTGTTCCCACCTGTCAGCAAGTTTGTGCTTCCCATCGAAGCTGACTTTTCGTACTAGTACTCTGTCACCAACTTCCAGCTTCGATTCTTGCACTTTCAACTTCTGGTCAAAAATTCTCTTATTCTGTTCACCGCTCCTGGCACTTGCTCCTGTGGCTGCTTTGTAAGCATAACCCATTCGGTTGCGAAGTTTTTGAACATAATCTTCTTTGTTGCTGGTAACTCTTTCGTTTCCTGGATCAATGCCTAAAAATGCATCAACAGAGAGGCGAGGATGCCAGCCAAACATCAGATAGTGAGGGGAGAATCCTGTGGCATCATTACGTGTAGCATTATAGGCATGCACCATGGGAGCAACATACAATTTCCAGTCAGATTTCTGGAAGTCCTCTAATGTCGCCAGCATCTTTATCAGTGTCTGGTTAAATCTCTCGACAGAACCATTTCCCATAGGATGGTATGGTGTAGTTCGAGTTTTCTGAACCTGGGCAATCTTACACAGTTCTTTGATGACACGACTCTCAAAATTTCTGCCCTGATCACTGTGGAGTCGTTCCGGAAAACTGTAATACACAATAAACTTCTCAAACAAAGCTTTAGCTGTTGTACGGGCTGTCTGGTTACGACAGGGAATGGCTTGGGCATACCGTGTAAAGTGATCTGTTATGACAAGTATATTCTCATAACCACCCTTACATTTTTCCAGGCTCAGAAAATCGATACAGACTAATTCCATTGGTTTACTTGTCTGTACTGGAACTAATTCAGCAACAGGTCGAGTAGGTGTTTTGCGTCGTATGCATCTACCACAGTGCTCCACTTTATTCAGGATGTCCTTCTCCATGCCAGGCCAGTAAAAACGCTGCTTCGCCAACCAAAGTGTCTTTTCTTTACCCTGGTGACCAACATCATCATGGACACCTTTCAGAGCTAACTGCCTGAACGATTCAGGCAGAACGAGTTGCTTAACTGTTTCACCATCGAGAGAAGAAGTTCGATATAACACACCATTCTCCACAGTCAGCTTTCTGTACTCTCGGAGGTACTTCCGCACTTCTAAAGATTCTTCGTTGCGCCTTCCCCTCCCAAGAGGAAAACTTCTTCTCGCAAGGTGAACGACTCTTGTAATGATGGGATCTTTTGCCTGTTCTTTCTCCCAGTCTACTTTATTCCAAGTATCTAATGATACAAATTCCTCACCGGCCGAATGTGGAACCGCATCACAACTCAGAGTGTCTACAAATGGAACCGAGGCAGCAATAGATTCACACACCGCCCTGACCACATCTGTAAACATCTGAGGTCTGCTCATGACAAGATGATTTGTTTCAATAAATAAATTATATATATTTGGACCTACAGATATTCTTCTTTTGTGGAGAACCACATCCTCGGGTTAAATATGGCGCCCAACGTTCCAGTGAACAGATAGCCAGATATCGCCATTGCGACGTTCCTGTAGTGATCGCCTTTTCGACGTTCCAGTAGTGATTATTCGTCTGCTAATTTGTCTACAACTGTGATGTTTACATTATTGGGATCATTCTTTGTGTCGACAAGCTGAGCAGTGAAAATTTGTGAAATATCTCAAGTGTCAGACCTAATGTAAATTGAGGCCTGTTATATATCAATTATCATGATATAAGTTTTGTTTACTTCACCGGTACCGGTAAACTGTTCGAAATGTGTTAACACGTTACGCAACTCAACTTCGTGGGAGGATTGTGACATCCACTGATTCCACACTATATTGGAACAAACTATATATTTCCACGCTTAACATGGATTTCCTCTGAATTACGTTCGATCAACGATTGTGACTGTGAATTTTCATACTCATTAAACTTCTGTTTTTTTTTCTCGGATTCTGGAATCTGGAAAGTTTATTTTCTGCATTGGAAGTGATCAGATATTGTTGGGGACGAACATAGGTATATTAGAGCAATATAGTAATAACCATTTATTCCCAGTAGTTCCGATATACCTGTGTGTATTCTTGCCAAATATTGTCTACGCTAACTGTATTTCATTCATTCTCGAAGGCCACTTCTGTATTGACTGGGTCACTCAGTCAAGCCAGTAATTGCCTTGGATCACGAATGCAAACAAATTAATATATATGACTGGTTAACGGATAATAATGTTGGTTCTCTGAATTAATATTCCATTGACAGTATTCGTGTCACAGATACACTGTAACATGTCAATTAACAGAGTAATCAGTGATTGTCCAATCATAAATTCATCCCTCTGTTGATCGGTCATTTTCATTGGTCCTCACTGATTGAATGTAAACAAACTAAAAGCACATGTAGTTGTGAAAGATAATTTTGTACTACTACAAGTGTTTCAGTGTTTCATATTTATAAGTAAATAAGTACAGTTCACTGTTACCTGATTTCGGTTTCTGTCAGAGCTATGAACAATTGGTCAGACTTGACTTTATAACTCTGCTTGAAAACTATTTGATTTTCAGCTGTTCAGTGAACAAGTATTTTGTTTGTTTTTTTTTTGCTTGTTGCGTCATCGCCTGGTTTATTTAGACTTTACCTGCCTGTAACACGATTGTGCAACAGAGGGTAAATTTATTTTCTCTTGCAACAGTGATCCTGTCGTAGATTTTTCATCCCAGTTTGCACTTTAATTAATTACTAATTTATGCACTTTGACTGACTGTGACTCAAACCAATCATTACCGATTTGCCTAGGATAAATTGTTTTATTACAATTTATTGTAGAGGGGTTATTGGGTAAAAAAAATAATTTTTTTTCTTTTTGAGTTTCAGCTTTACCAAAGACATGTTTACATTGAATGTTTTTTTTATCTGGTTGAACAATTTTCAGGTCAAGGTCATTTTGTTTAGGTGAAAACTGTTGGAATGAGCTTCATTGATTTTCAAGGCAGTTCTCTTCCATTACTCATGTTCATGAACACCTGCACTTGTTTTGCACTTGTTTTCATTATTTACTTTGCAGCTTTAATGTGTTGGACATAGGTAATTTTTTTTTTCAGGTACTACAGTGTGACTAAAAAAAAAAAAAAAAAAAAAAAAAATTTTTTTTTTTTTGTTTCTTACCGCTTTTTCAGTCAGTAGACTTTGAACAAATTTATTTTTTTTTTTACAGCTTTGAAAGATTTTTTTTTTTTCTCTCTGTCTGCCCTCACTCTCAGGTTTATTAGTTACCTGCTGTGGTATAATGTTGTATACTGCTTTGACTGTGAACCAATATTTGTTGGTTCTGTGACCCTCTGTAGAAAATTATTGGGAGTGCTGATCAGTTTGAAATTTTTTGTGTGACCTTTGTGTTTAATTGTGGTTTAAAGTTACTGTTGTTGAAAACAGAAACAGTTGTATTACAACAGTTTATCAATGCTGTGTACAACTGCAGTTATTAGTTTAATAGCTGACTTTTTAAAGTTGTGTGACCATCGATTTATATAATTTGTGTGCCAACATACATGTACAAAAATATATATATATATATATATATGTGTATATATTTGATGACCTTTGAATCTGGATTTACACTTAGAGGTGTGTCACCCTCATGTATTCGTGTGTGACTCTCATGTATTTGTGTGTGACCTTCATGTACGGTTGACATTGAATGTTGACATAATATAAGCAATTGTGCTTTCATTATCAGTAGACTTAAAATAAGTGAAAGTACTGCATCTACACAAATCGAGTATAACTGTACTCACATAAAAAAAAAAAAATTGTACTCACTTTAATAAAAAAGTGAAATGGCTTACTCGTTGACTGAAGAGGAAATGCTTAAAGCATTACAGGCTACAGGAAAATATAAAATATCTGCAGCCACTGATGAAAAATTTCATATGACAAGTACTCCAAAGCATAATCCATTATATTCATGGAAAGAGAATTCTGACAATAAAGACGCAAAACCAAAACATGTTGATATTAGCAAATCTCAAATCATGGATTTGAATAGAACACAGTTTGTAACATTGTCCCATAACTTACCAAATATACCCCAGTTTTCTGGAGACGAGCCACCACAAAAGGGTGATGTATCATATAGGGAATGGAGATTTGAGGTTCAGTGTCTAGAAGGTGACCCTGAAATGTCCAGCAATATTTTACTCAGAGCAATGAGAAAATCTCTTCGAGGGACTGCTCGAAGTATGCTGATACCACTTGGAGAGAAAGCTACAGTCAGCGACATTTTAGACAAACTGGATATTTTGATTGGTGAAATATCTACAAACGAAATGATCATGCAGGAGTTTTTTAACACTTATCAGAAAAAAGACGAGTCTGTGACAACATCTGGATGTAGACTCGAATCTATGTTACAAAAAGCAATTGAAAAAGGATATTTGCAGACTCATTCAAAAAATGAGCTTCTGAGGCATAAGTTTTGGACCTCGTTGAGTTCTGACAGACTTAAAAGTCAAACTCGTCATAAATATGATACAATAAATAATTATGACGAATTATTGAGAGAAATACGGAAGGTTGATAGAGAGATCAGTATAGGTTTACATCCTGCTTCCAGCAACAAAGCTCATCAGCAAGCAGTATTATCAAGCACTGAGGACAGAGACCCAATCAACACTTTGAACGAAATGTTTGAAGACAAATTCAATGTTCTCGAAAAGAAGTTAGAGAGTCAGATAAATGACAAATTTGACACTATTTTGCGGAGACTGGATAAAAATGAAGAACAGAAGAAAATAAACAGCTCTTCATCTCAACGTTATTCTCGTAACACTTATCAGCACAACAGAGGACAACGTGGATACAATAGGGGTGCAATGGGTTATAACCGTCCCTGGAAGAATAACCCAAACGCCTAATGACTTCTGTTAGTGGCCAGGCAGAAGTCAACAAAGCTGATGGCCAGATACTGAGAGACAGATTGGTTGGAAATTCCAACGAAAGTGTTATTATGGTTCAAAAAGACAAGTTACAAGCCTTGATTGATAGTGGGTCAATGGTGACTACTATTTCTAAGTCAGGTTATGAAAGCCTTTCTGACAAACCTACTTTACATAGCCTTGATGATTTAGGCTTGACAGTATCTGTGGCTGACGGATCAAGCTTGAACTATTTAGGTTATATAGAATGTTCAGTCAGCGTTCCTTTTTTATTGGATGTGGAATTGTGTGTACCAATTATTGTTGTCCCAGATACAGACTTTAATCTGAAGTGTCCAGTTATAGTTGGTACGAATGTTATTAGAATATTCAGAGATTTGTCAACCACATCAGGGGAGATAAACCAATCTCTCATACCACAAGAATGGCAATTTGCAATTGACAGTTTACAGAAAGGCTCATTCAAATTGAAGTTATTAACCAAAAAAACCATTGAAAATTGCACCGTACCAGTCTATTGTTGTTAATGGCACCACAAGAAATAGTAATGGATGTATTGGTGAAGTAATTACAGAAAATTTGGACGATGGTTTAAATTTTATGGTTTGCCCTAGATTGATTAAACTTGATGATTGTTCTAAAAATCTTAAAATACCTGTTAAGATTTGTAATATATCGGCAAAACATATTACTATCAAACCAAGAGAGGAAATCTGTAAAATATCTGAAGTCAAAGTTGTAAATAATTCTAGTTTATCTGCCCGTAAAGAGGAATGTGAGAGCCAAGATCCTACTAATATATTGGATGATCTTGGAATAAACTTTTCTTCAGACGACTTCAGTGAGGAACAGATTTCAGCAATTAAAAACTGTCTGCACACATGGAAAAATGTATTTTCCATGGGTCCAATGGACTTGGGCTGTACTGATGCTGTAAAACACAACATAGAGTTAGAAGACAACAAGCCTTTCAAACAGCCATACAGAAAAATTCCACCAGGGATGTATGACGAAGTTCGTCAGCATGTTAAGGAGATGCTTGAGGCTGGTGTAATTAGAGAGTCAAGTAGTCCTTACTCTTCTAATATTGTCCTTGTGAGAAAAAAAGATGGCTCGCTTCGATTTTGTATCGATTATCGAATGCTTAATTAAAAAACTATAAAGGACAGCTATATGCTTCCTAGGTTTGATGACGTGGTGGAACCACTCCGAGGAGCAAAGTACTTTTCAAAACTTGACCTTCATTCCAGTTACTGGCAGGAAGAGGTAGAAGAAAACGATAAACCAAAAACAGCCTTTTCTGTTGGAAACCTTGGGTTTTATGAGTGCAACCGTATGGGGTTTGGATTAACGAATGCACCGGCAACCCTACAGCGATTAATGGAAAAGTGCATGGGAGAAGCACATTTGAAAGAATGTTTGATCTTTCTTGACGATATTCTGGTCTTCTCGAAAACATTTAGTGACCACATAAACCATTTGCAGTCTACCTTCAAAAGATTAGAGCAGCATGGGTTAAAGTTGAAACCTAGTAAATGCGAGTTTTTCAAAACATCAGTGACGTATTTGGGACATGTTATTTCAGATGAAGGAATAACTACTGACCAAGAAAAGGTAGCAGCCATCAGAGATTGGCCAAGGCCAACAAATATTAAAGAACTCCGTCAATTTTTGGGATTTGTTGGCTATTATAGAAGATTTATAATGAACTATTCCAAAATTGCAGCACCTTTGAATGATTTATTGAAAGGACACGGCAATCATAATTCCAAGAAGAAGAAGACATCAAAAAAAAATAACCCCCCCAAAAAAGAGGCCAGGTGGTTGTGGGGTGATATGCAAGAACAAGCTTTTCAAACTGTTAAGAGAAAATTGCAGGAGCCACCAATTCTGGCATATGCAGATTATTCACTCCCATTTGTCCTTCACACTGATGCTAGTGCATCAGGTCTTGGGGCAGTTCTGTACCAGAAACAAGATGGCACTGACAGGGTAATTGCTTATGCAAGCAGAGGACTCAGACCCAGTGAACGGAATTACCCTGCTCACAAACTTGAATTCCTGGGGCTGAAGTGGGCTGTTACAGATAAATTCCACGACTACCTTTATGGTAACAACTTTGAAGTGGTCACGGATAACAACCCATTGACATATGTTTTACGCAAAGCAAAACTGGATGCAACTAGTCATCGTTGGGTTGCTGCTTTGGCTGATTACAACTTTACGCTGCGTTACAGAGCTGGTAAACAGAATGGTGATGCTGATGGTCTTTCACGCAGACCTCAGATGTTTACAGATGTGGTCAGGGCGGTGTGTGAATCTATTGCTGCCTCGGTTCCATTTGTAGACACTCTGAGTTGTGATGCGGTTCCACATTCGGCCGGTGAGGAATTTGTATCATTAGATACTTGGAATAAAGTAGACTGGGAGAAAGAACAGGCAAAAGATCCCATCATTACAAGAGTCGTTCACCTTGCGAGAAGAAGTTTTCCTCTTGGGAGGGGAAGGCGCAACGAAGAATCTTTAGAAGTGCGGAAGTACCTCCGAGAGTACAGAAAGCTGACTGTGGAGAATGGTGTGTTATATCGAACTTCTTCTCTCGATGGTGAAACAGTTAAGCAACTCGTTCTGCCTGAATCGTTCAGGCAGTTAGCTCTGAAAGGTGTCCATGATGATGTTGGTCACCAGGGTAAAGAAAAGACACTTTGGTTGGCGAAGCAGCGTTTTTACTGGCCTGGCATGGAGAAGGACATCCTGAATAAAGTGGAGCACTGTGGTAGATGCATACGACGCAAAACACCTACTCGACCTGTTGCTGAATTAGTTCCAGTACAGACAAGTAAACCAATGGAATTAGTCTGTATCGATTTTCTGAGCCTGGAAAAATGTAAGGGTGGTTATGAGAATATACTTGTCATAACAGATCACTTTACACGGTATGCCCAAGCCATTCCCTGTCGTAACCAGACAGCCCGTACAACAGCTAAAGCTTTGTTTGAGAAGTTTATTGTGTATTACAGTTTTCCGGAACGACTCCACAGTGATCAGGGCAGAAATTTTGAGAGTCGTGTCATCAAAGAACTGTGTAAGATTGCCCAGGTTCAGAAAACTCGAACTACACCATACCATCCTATGGGAAATGGTTCTGTCGAGAGATTTAACCAGACACTGATAAAGATGCTGGCGACATTAGAGGACTTCCAGAAATCTGACTGGAAATTGTATGTTGCTCCCATGGTGCATGCCTATAATGCTACACGTAATGATGCCACAGGATTCTCCCCTCACTATCTGATGTTTGGCTGGCATCCTCGCCTCTCTGTTGATGCATTTTTAGGCACTGATCCAGGAAACGAAAGAGTTACCAGCAACAAAGAAGATTATGTTCAAAAACTTCGCAACCGAATGGGTTATGCTTACAAAGCAGCCACAGGAGCAAGTGCCAGGAGCGGTGAACAGAATAAGAGAATTTTTGACCAGAAGTTGAAAGTGCAAGAATCGAAGCTGGAAGTTGGTGACAGAGTACTAGTACGAAAAGTCAGCTTCGATGGGAAGCACAAACTTGCTGACAGGTGGGAACAGGAAGTTTATTTGGTACACGATATACCAAACTCTGATATCCCGGTATACAGGATCCAACCAGTGAACAAAAAAGGCCGTTCACGAACTTTACACCGGAATATGTTGCTTCCTTTTAACTGTCTCCCTCCTGATATCCCTTCAGAAGAAGAGCACTGCAAAGTGAAACGTAGCAAGCAAGTTTGTGATCGTACGAGACAGAATTCTTCGTCTAGTAACACTACTGAATCTGAAAACTCTGGTCAGTATATGAGGTACATTATCCCTCAAAGACGACAACAGAAGTTAATTTTTCCTATTTCAACACTTAGTGAAGCAACACCAGATTCTTTAACACCAGATACTGGTCAAGCAACCGCCAGTATGAGAGACCAAGAAATGTCCACAAATAGAGAGAGTGTTGGTGAAGAAACTGGTAGTGACGCTGCGCAAAGGGAAGAAATTAACGCAAGGAGATCGAACAGGATTCGGAATCCTCCAGACCGTTATGGTCAATGGGTGTACTCCCAAATAGCTGCAACTGACTCTTTAGATGAGATTTTTGTTTGATATGGGAGCCCATTGGTTCTTAATCAAATAAAAATAATGTTTCAGCAGAGTATAACTGCTGTAATTATGGATTTTTGGCTGTAAGACTTTACGCAAAGTATAGGGCAGAATCAGCTGTTATGTATGGTATTCTGGGAATTTTTTCTGTTTGGGGTGATGTCACTTCACCGGTAGGGCGGTCTTCATTGCTGCCTTTCTTTCTGAAGTGAACGAGTTAATTGACAAGTTGATGCTCACACATTCATGTTTGAGTGCCTCTTTACAGGAGAGGGCGGTTTGCACTGCTGCCTTCCCTTTCGGGGCAAGTTGAGCAGATGTGTGTGCATTATCAATGAAATGTCAACCATTTGATAGCAGACAACCACACTGCAATATATATATATATATATGGATAACAGCTGATTATTGGCCTAGAAACGCAAGTGATTTTAATATAAATATGCTATATCTTTTAAATAACAGTATGAGCATGTTTTTTTTTAAATTTAGAAGGTTTTTTTTTTTACAAAAATTTCAGTGCATCCATGTAGACAGAGAATACCATTGCCTGCAATGGAAATGGATTGAAGAAAATTTATGTGACAGATTTAAAGTGTTCCTACTTTCTTTTCTATTTTAGGGAAAGAGAACATTAATTTGGTTTGTTTTCTTTGTAGGAGGAAGCTTTAATGGAAATGTCGGGACACATTTCTCCGAAGAGGGAGAATATGTAACCAACGGGAATTGTTTTTAATATTAAAAACAATTCCCGTTGGTTACAGGAGTATGTTTTGAAATTTTCATTTATACTGCACAGGCTTTTTTGGAGGTCTCATCAGGATTTTCTTGGTATAAACTCGTTCATCAATAGTTTCTGGTCGAAATGTAACTTTTGAGGTATGCGAAGACTGACATGTGATGAACATTTACGTGCCATAGGCATGTTGGAAGCTGGCAACAGACAGAGTGCAGTGGCTCAAATTCTCAACGTTACTCAATCGGTGATCAGCAGGTTGTGGTCACACTACCGTCAGACGGGCAATGTTGATGACAGACGTCGGTCAGGTCATCCAAGGGCGACAACTGCTAACCAGGATCTTTTCATCCAAACCACAGCATTACGTAACCGCTATCAAAGTGCCTCAGAAATTGGGCAGCAGCTGCACAGAGCAACAGATGTGTGAGTCAGTGGTCAGACTATCCGACATTGCCTACACAGCTGGAATTTGTATGCTCGACGACCTCGAATAATTCCATGTTTGACTGAACGTCACATTGCAGCAAGGCGTAATTGGTGTGGAGGACAGCGCTCTGACAATCATCGGTGGAGCAACGTCGTATTTTCCGATGAATCAAGGTTCACTCTCGACTTCAACGACAGGTGAAACAGTGCGGCGGCGGCGGCAAAACGAACAATACCATGACGTAACCGTTAGGGAGCACAATCGTTTTGGTGGTGGATCGGTTATGGTGTGGGGAGGCATAACCATGACAAGCAGAAGAGCATTACAAGGGCATACCACAGGGCAGTAGTACTGTTACAACATGTTAGCAGCTCATATGGTGCCATTTGCACGACATCACAGCTGTCGATTCATTTTCCAAGATGACAATGCAAGAGCACATAGGGCCTGTGTCACTACAGAGTTCCTCCAGGAGCAGAACATCACTACACTGCCTTGGCCAGCACTAAGTCCAGACCTTTCACCAATCGAGCACGTCTGGGATATGCTTGGCAGGTGCCTATAACAATGCCAACAGACCCCAACCAATGTCCAAAAACTCGCTGCTGCACTGCAGGAAAAATGGAATAACATCAGTCAAGCGGATATCGGGTGTTTGGTGAGGAGTATGCCACGTCAGATCCATGCTTGTCTCGTGAACCGAGGAAGATTTACAAGGTATTGAGGTCTTGGACTAGATGTGGTAAATTCTCTGACTGACCGTCCCATGTCTTCTACAGCTCAGTGCATGGAATGGGTGCTTGTTAGACACACAACTATCACCGAAATCATTCATTAGATGTCACAGTGCAATGCCTCAACAGTCTTTTTGATGAAAATATAAATATATTTCTCCATATATCTCACTTTTATCAAATTTCTCCTACTTTTTTTGTATAGTATAGTAAAGAATTGTAGAGAATCAGGCATGCCTTTTTTCTACAGCTACTGAGTTATGTTAATGGTGTAGTTTGACAGGGACAAAAGTACACTTACTCAGCATGCCGTTATTTCAAAATAGTTTTCAATACAGTGACAGGACTTCTAGTTTCAACTGTAATGCCAAGATTTTCAGTAATGCAAAAGTATAGAGTCCAAATATCAACATAGAGAATTGACTTGAACAAACTTGTAGGATGTTGTATACACAGACCAGCCTAGAGGCAAATTTCAGGGAGAAGTGACTTCTCCCACCACCAAATTTAGGGAGAAGCGAGTGAGAACAGGGAGAAGTGAGTCAGAAACAGGGAGAAGTGAGGGACAGTGTATTGTCACCAAATCAATCGTAGAGTGAACATTCGTGAGCAATAATTTGTAATTTGCTGTAAAGTATAACAAGCAGAAGCAAAGTTTCAGCCAATGGACATCTGGGAAAAACCCGGAGGTTCAATGGCTGGAACTTTGCTTGGTTGTCTAGACAATTTGAGAGTAGTACTTTGGGTGATGCCTCCTCTGTGGACGATTTGGTGACAATACACTCTGCACATACTGTATTACTGTATGCGGCAATTGGAGAGAGTTAAACTGCATTTTCATAGTTTGGGAAACAATATTAATATTTATTAATATTTCAGGTTTGTAGAACAAGACATTAGCAAGACAGAAATGTTTATCTTCATTTTATTAAAATAAATAAAATAGTAATGTTTTGTTGTTATTGATATTTTACATCCTTTTGACTGTACATTTTAACCCTTTACCCAACAAATCGCCCGCAACCGCCCGCGTAATATGCAAATTCAGCAGTTGAAAAAATATTAATTTTCAAAAAATTTCAACAAAACCATATCATGTGACCCCTCGTTGGAACGAGCTCGTCAAGCTCGTTCCATGGAGGGGTCACATGATATGGTTTTGTTGATATTTTTCGAAAAGTTTAAAAAAATGATAATTAAAATAAAAAATTTTGATATCGTCTGCGTTGGGTAAAGGGTTAAACCTGCAAACTGAATCCATGGAGAGTATGTCGAGAATTTTTTAAAAGAGAGAAAATGTGCTATGTTTTATTTGTGCTTATTCAATAACTTATTTCAAAAAATGATGCCAATTGTTGGAATTTTTAAGGGAGAAAATGTGATAAGTTTTTGTAGTGCTTGTCCAACAACTTATTTCCACTGTAACTGTCTCATGTGTGGAAATTAACTCAACCCTTTAAGTGATGTAGTGGTGATTCACTTTTAATATAATATTGGAAACATATTCATGAATGAAAGATCTTTCTGTTTTTCTTAAGTTTCCATTCTACAAGAGAGTGCTATACAAATTAAAACCATTCCCTTTGTTAATAATTCCAGCCTTTGGCATCATTTCTTGAGGAGAGGAGAGTTTCCCAAAAAATGATGCCAAGTGTTGGAATTTTTAACAGAGAGAAAATGTGATAAGTTTTTGTTTTTGTACACTTGATGTAATATTAGAAACACATTCATGAATGAAAGATCTTTCTATTTTTTTCAAGTTTCCATTCAACAAAGGCACTATTGAAGTCAAATTTGTCTGCTGAACACCCATCTTCTGTAATCCGCATTAATGTTTTGTTGGACATATTAGTTCTGAGTTTGGATTTTATTCTGTTCTGTGTGGAGAAACCACGTTCGCATGTTACACTTGATACTGGTATACCTATACACACGTTTAGTAATTTACACATTTCAGGAAGTATGTCAGAATATTTTGCATTTACAACTTGACAAATATCGGAAAAATGTCTCTCAGGGTAACTCCCTATCACAAGTCTTTTATATTGTTTATATTCTGCACAACAAACACTTTTTTCTATGTCAAAACCCTTAAAATGTTCTGCTGAGTGAGCAACTTCGTCCACCCCATAACCTACAATTTTGTCATTGTTAAATGCCTCCTTGATACCTGAAGGCAGCAGAACTTGCATTTTTTCTAAAATAGATGTGTCTTCAAACCTGTCTTGTAAATTGGTAATTATATTATTTACACAGTCTTTCATAACTCTTTTGGGAATACCTTTTTGCTTCTCGTAGTTGGTGATATTTACACTGTCAGTTTGCTCATTTTCACCAAATACATCACCACAGTTATCCTTATCATCATCATCATAATACTTAAAACCATCTATATTCAAACTGACATTATTTCTGACCACTGACTTGTCACTTTCTTTCAGTGGGCGTTTAGAAACTGTTTTATCATTTTCACACTGGATGAAATAATCCAAATTATCGACATATTCACAGTTCTCAACAAGCATGTACTATTTACTGCAGGTCTAATACAACAGAAATCCACGGCATCTGTTTGAAATATTTTATTTAGCTTTGTGAGAAAGGGCAACGCATCCATCAGCATATGTGTCCTAGCTATAAATTTATACTGCACAATTTCATCCTACAAACCTTTTGCAGTTGGGTGTTTAGCTTCATTGTCTAGAGCAACAACCAAAGCTGGATATGTTCGGTATAAAACTTCAACTGCCTTTTGTATGCTGAGTCACCGCACAGTGTGAATTTGGGCATATTTTACTTGTGAAATTTTTAAGATGTCATGAATCTCACGTAACCTGCTGGTGTGTAATGGCGAGTCACTGAAAAAGTGGACAATACTGCTCAACGTACGATTGCACTTAACAAGTTCTGGGATCGATTTTGCTGCTTGTGATGAAGCCAGAGCACACCTGTGTGCAGCACAATGGACACCAACTATGGACGGATTGCTACATTGCTTCAGTTGAGCATCTACACCATTTACCCTGCCAGTCATAACTCTAGCTCCATCACTTCCAATGCCTACAATATTCTTATCATCTAACCCATGTGTTTTTAGAGATGTTAATATAGCACTGACTATCGTGTCTGCATTTGCTGATGCGGCAGTGATTTCAATATTCTCCAATAAACAGTTTCTAACAGACCCATCAACAACATATTGTAAATACACCAGAAGACGTTTTTCATTGCTCCGATCCGTGCTCTCGTCCAATATCAAAGAAAATGGCCCACATTTTATCACTTCTGCTAATTTTTCATTTAGAATCACTTTTGATAGGGCACTCTGAAAATCCGTACTTGATTTGTTGCGGGTGTATGAGTAGTTTTTTCCATTTACTGTATCTACACCCAACGATCCAACAAGATTGATCAGATGAGGAAATTCCTCTTTTGGAAGTTCTCGCTTAGCCAAAAAATAAGAACATTTTAAATACGAAAGGATATTATTTTCGTCCTTGCAAATTTTTTCTTGAATTAATTTTTGCATAAATTTCTGTTGTGAAAGGCTAGATTTCATCACTGCTGTTATGTGTTGGCCAGCTGAAAAAAGAAAGATGAATCAAATCGTAACTCACACCAGGTCCTGTTTAATTAAAAACGAATAGGCTTGTCGTAAGATCTTTTACTGCAAATGAAAATGAGTGCAAATTACCTCCCTTCCCACTATGCAATTGAGTGATCAAGTGACAAACCTAACATTTCGTTTAGACTGTTTTATTTTCCTTTCACATAATGCGTTATTTTATCATTCCATCAAACAACATGTGCACTCCAGTTGCATTTTTGTATGTAACATGAATTGGGGTAAAAACGGATACTATTTTTATGGTGATTCGAAATATATTTGAATAAAATTCACCTTTGCGTGAACTCTACCGACTATTATGCCATGTGACTGCACGTGCGTGTGTGAAAAAGAAAGATTGAATTTGACATTGCGAAACCATCCATTTTGTACAACGTGTGTATGGTTCTGCCATTTTCTCTCTTCTCTCTCGGACTTGTCATAAACAAACAACGAAATGGACAAGCATTAACCCTTTACCTAATGCTAGTAGCAGACGACACTCGTAAAAAAATTCTCGCATAACTAAAAATTTTAATTTTTTGCTTCCAAAACATAGGTTGTGACCCCTCATTGGAACGAGCACGTCGCGCATGTTCCAATGAGGGGTCACAACCTATGTTTTGGGAGCAAAAAATGAAAATATTAAAAAAACTGAATGGCGATTTATGTGTGTAGCGCTGGTCGGTTTTGGCCGTTATGTTAGGTAAAGGGTTATATAGTTGCCTTATGCATTGAAACATCTATTATACAGGCTATCAAAAACGTTACAATAACACAATAACAATTAATATTTTACCACAAGGGAGAATCCAGGCATTGCACTCTTGGTGTGATCGCCCCCCCCCCCCCCCCCCCCACCCCCTTCCCTTTTTTTCCCGGAGATGAGTTATGCATTGTGGATATCTGGCATTATCTGCATCGGTGCGAGTAATTGTATCTTTTCGATTAAACTTCGACAGTAAATGCCGGCAAACTTGGGCTCAGGCAAAGCGCCCCCACCTCCCTCCCCACAGTTTTTCATTTTTCGTAAAGTCCTGCATCCGCCACCCAACCAACACTGTTTGAAGCGGTTGCAGGTGTGTGGATTAATTCTCCTAAACT
This sequence comes from Pictodentalium vernedei, assembly GCA_031216915.1. Classification (NCBI taxonomy): domain Eukaryota; kingdom Metazoa; phylum Mollusca; class Scaphopoda; order Dentaliida; family Dentaliidae; genus Pictodentalium; species Pictodentalium vernedei. The sequence continues at coordinate 127,693,467 of CM062294.1, read as the reverse complement.
GGGCAAAAGTCTCTCTGTTGTGCATTAGAAATGTAATTCTAGTCAAAGGGAGGTAATCAAATTAGCTATCAAAGAACTCTGCTTTCTTTCGAAATTGCTGACAGTGCTTATGCCTTATGAAGTTTCGTGACTCCCCATATGTCATATTTTTAAAATCAACATGGGACGAGGAAGATTAAATTACATGAAAGGGGTGTTCAGACTTTGATATCATAAACCTTTTCAATTTTTTTATTGAGTCTTGGTCATTGAAGCCTTTAAGGATACGCTGGTCACCACTGCAGCATCGTTAACCCTTTACCCAATGGAGACGATTACAAAATTTATTACTTTAAATATCATTTTCCAAATTTTTTCAAAAAATTTCAACAAAACCATATCATGTGACCCCTCTTTGGAACGAGCTCGACGAGCTCGTTCCAAATAGGGGTCACGTGATATGGTTTTGTTGAAATTTTTCGAAAAGTTAAAAAATTTATAGTAATTTATATATTTTTTATACTTACCAATGACCCAGACTTAGCTGGTGCTAACTCTAAAAAATCCAGGGCCAAACACAAATTTTGCCCCCCAGTCCCCAAAATTTGCAACCAAAACCAAAAGAAATCATGTCCTATAGGACCTCCATACTTCGCCCCCACTGCGCATGCGCAGTGTCAAGGACGTTCCGAAATTGGCGCCAATTATCATTCTTACTGGCAGTGCCTGGTCAGCGCTATGTACTCAGCGGGGAGGTAAGAGTTCCCAACTCCTGGGAGGGCCATCCCCGTCTGGGTCATTGGTAAGTATAAAAAATATATAAATTACTATAAATTTTTTAACATTTTTATACTGTACCAATGACCCAGACTTAGCTGAATAGTAAAAAGGCTGGAGGGCCTAGGACATAGAGGAAAATCCAATAAGCTCAACTATATAATATAGAGGCAACCCCTCAAGGAGAAAAGGAGTATTAGGCTTTACATGTATCTTTCTTATTTTATGTTAAATTAGAAAGATACAATACCCTTCATAATTGAGCACAATAACATTCATGTTCTCTATTAACATCCAGTATAATCCTTATACTAATTATTTTTAAAGTAAGCCAATAAATAAAGTTAGTCCAGAGAATTGAGACTCTTTATATTCTTTTAAAAGTGTCCGAGGATTGTATATTAACGCCCGTTTGACACTTGACATATACAAATGCTTCACACCGAGCTACACTTTAAAAATATGACATGAATGAATTTTTAACATTAATATTACACTTTAAAACCATCCCGGAAACGACTCAGAAATACTGACTTCGGAGGAGGCATTCCCTTGCTTTTCACTATAAAGCAGGTGACCTAAGGGAACACCCTCCCCTCCCCTCCTTCCCCTTGCCCTGGGTCAAATAGCCCAGAGCGAAGAGGGCAGCCGGACGGAGTCACTGCCGGAACAGAAAGCCTGCATAACTATAGTTGCAACTGTTTAGTGGATGACATTCTGAGCAACAGATAACGGACCTAAACAATGCAGGTCTCCAGAAATGGACTCAATATTTCTGAGATAAAAATTCGTGAATGTGGATGGCTGAGATCAATAAGCAGCCTTCATTAAATCTGTAATAGCAATACTATTAGCGTAAGCCCAAGAAGTAGCAAGAGCTCTTACTTCATGAGCCGAAATCTTAAGCGCAGACTGCTGAGAAGATAAACTCTCATAAGCAGCACGGATAGTTAATTGAATCCATCTAGCAATAGAATGGACCGAAATGTCCCTTCTATTAGGCATCAGAGACAGAAAGAAACGTTTTCGTCCCTTTCTGATAAACTGAGATCTCTGTTTATAGATACGTAATGCTCTAACAGGACAGAGTAAAGGCCTACGCCCGTCTGAAGACGGAAGAGCCTTAATAACAATAGGTTCCGGATATTTATTAGGAGCCTGATTCTTAGCTAAAAAACCCACATTAGTAGTGAAGGTGATAGTGTTCCCGACACTACGATAGTGAGAATCATCCACCGACAGTGCATGAAGCTCACTGACTCTTCTAGCAGAAGAGAAAGCTAAGAGAAAAGCTGTCTTATAAGATAAGAATTTGAAATCTACTGTCCCAAGAGGTTCAAATGGCTTTTCCTTCAGTTTAAGAAGAACCCAAGCTAAATTCCATTTAGGAATTAGCCTAAGAGTTCTGGGTCTATTTATCGAGAAGTTTCTTACCAACTTAGATCCAATTTGTAAACTATCGTGATGTGCATAGGTATCAGATAACATAGACCTATAACCCTTAATAGTAACAGGCTGCAGTTTGATTTCGTCAAACAAATATACTAGAAAGTTTGCAATGTCTGGTATAGAGGGATCAAAAATATCCACAGAATGATCCCTACACCAACGACGAAAAACCTTCCACTTAGCCGCATAGTTTAGCGAAGAGGAGGTCCTCCTACAGTTAGAAATCGCGTCCACTGCTCGTCCTGTAAAGTGCTTGCCATGCAAGAAGGACCGCACAACGGAAAAATGTGAAGGTTGAGACCTTGCAGGTTGTGATGGAGTTGACGCGATTTCCCCTGCGAAAGAAGATCCTCCCGTGGAGGAAGCTTTCGCGGTAGGTCCCATAACAGACACCTGAGTAGATTTATCCACGGTCTCTGTGGAGACAGAGATGCTACCAACAGAATCTTGCATTGAGATTGTTTTATCTTTAGCAATACTTGCTGAATTAACGGCGCTGGAGGATACGCATATCCTATCATTCCGCCCCAAGGAATCGACAGAGCGTCTACTGCAATTGCTCTTGGATCCGGTCACGGAGACACATACGTCTGCAACTGATTGTTGAGATGTGTCGCAAATAAGTCTATCATTGGCCGTTCCCATTGGTAGCAAATCTGATTGAATACTTGTTTGTTGAGAGTCCACTCCGACGGCAACAAGCGACCCTTTCGTGAAAGGGAGTCTGCTAGTACATTCAGACGACCAGGTATGTGACGGACCGAAAGAAGAACCTGATGTTCTAGCGCAAACAGAAGGATTCTTTCCGTTAGATTGAACAACGGAACTGAATGAGTGCCTCCCTGATTCCGTATATACGCCACTACTGTCGTATTGTCGGATAGGATTTGGACATGAGCATTGTGAATAATGTCCATCCAATGACGTAACGCAAGCCAAATTGCCATCATTTCCTTGATGTTTATGTGCTTGCCCAGGAATTGCGGATCCCAAAGACCCTGGCATCTCGAATCCGTTGGGATCAATGAAGCACCCCAACCTGTTTGACTGGCATCCGTCATAATGGTAAAACTCGGATCCGGCAACTGCAGCGGAACTCCCTGAGTTAACCACTGAATGTTTGCCCAAGTCTGAATCTCTCGTTTCACTTGATCTGACAAGAGAACGTCTATGTCGAGCGAATGAATTTTCACACTCCAATTCTGAGTCAAGAAAATTTGGAGAGGACGTGTGCGTAACCGCCCCATCGGAATGAGATCCGCAGCGGCTCCGCACAGACCTATCAGTCTCATAAATTCTCTCGCCGTGACTTTGTCTGCGTGCAGACAATAGCGAGGGTAACAACTGACTAATTTCGCTCTGGTTAACGGCAGACGAACGAGATTGTTGTGCGTCTCGAAGCTCATTCCCAGATGTGTGAATGACTTGGACGGCACCAGATCCGACTTCCCCTCGTTTACTATAAAACCGAGACGTCGGAGCAATAGAAATAGATTCTGAACATCGTTCTGAAGTGTCCGTACCTCTGAAGAATGTCGTCCAGGTAGGCCGACATTACCGCAGATGAATGAGCTCGGAAATAGATCATTACCGAGTTCATTACCCGAGTGAAAGCCCAGGGTGCTAGATTCAATCCGAAGCACATCGCCCGGAATTGATACACCACTCCTAGGACTGCGAAGCGTAGATACTTTCTGAATGTCGGATGTACCATGACGTGAAAGTACGCATCTTTGAGATCTATGCTCGTTGCATAATCGTTCACCCGAATACTCGCTCTGACCGACCGAATCGTCTCCATATAAAACTTCGGAGCGACGATCAGCTTGTTTATCCAGCTCAAATCTATGACTGGACGGAACGAGCCGTCTGGTTTCGGAACCAGAAACAAATGGCTGTAGAATCCTGGAGTCTCCTGGTTTTCTACGACCTCTACCGCGTTCTTCATTAAAAGAGACTGCACCTCTGATCATAGAGCGTCTCTTTTCTGCGGATTTGACGGAAGTTGAGTCCATTTTGGCCTTCGAGTTAATGGAGGCTTTCGTTTGAAGGATATCTTTAGACCTTCCGAAGTCACCCCTCTCACCCAAGGGTCGTCCGTAATCGACGCCCACTCATGTGAAAAACTCGACAACCTCCCGCCAACCGGTACGCGATAGAGGTTTAAGCCATCACCTCCTGGACCTGCGAGGCCTGTGGTAGGAGAAATCACGTCCTCCACGACCCGCACCTCGTTGTCCCGGCCCGAGGGACATCCCGAACGTGAGTCGCTACCTTGACGGTCTCTCGAATAAGACCAAGAGGACGCACCGGAACCCTCTATAGGAACTTCTCTTGGGTGCATTAGACCCAGAAGTGCCTGTCTTACTCTTATCTGCCGTGTCCGACTTCTTAGAAGCAGATTTGAACAGCAGAGAATCCGAAGCTTTCTTTGTAAATTTATCGTAAATTGCAGAAAGCTTGCCGTCAAAGAGGAGTTCTCCGGAGACCGAAGCGACTCTGAGAGAGTTCTTCACCTTAGTATCCACGAGTGTGGATGTAGCTAGGGCAGCGTCACGTCTAACCAACTCCAGGTTTGCCACTGAAAGGGCGGAGTTACACGTGGAATAAGCTACTGCCCTTGAAAGAAGTCTTAAAGAGGATTGTATATCCAGAAATTCTTTCCCTTGAAGGCGCAGTGATAACGCCTTAGTAAGGTGATCTGCATAAGATAAGGCATCTAAACTGGCTCTGTTAGACGAAATAGTTGTTTCCAACACCGCAGTTGGAATAGACGCCGACGAAGGTAATGATAATTCTAAGTCTTCCGCCTCGTCGTCCATACGCAGAGGAACTCTCGGGATACCCTGTCCTGCCGTGTCGAATTTATTCCTTGCATTAATGAAAGGCAGGTTGAGAGTATTGGCGGACAAGAAACCTGCTTTCCCCGTTTTGGAAGCAAGTTTGAATATAGCGTCATTCAATAATTCAAATGTTCTTGCAACATTATTGGACTGAGACGGAAACTCGGGAGCGATGTCCCTGAACCGCTCAAAGAAATCAGAGTCCAATGACGCTATAATTCTCTTGTCCGGAACCGCAGCAGTCTGGCCCGACGGAACAACTTGAGGGAGAAAGTGCCGGATGAAGTCCACGGCAGCTTTATGTTGTTCCGAAAGGGATAGCTCCAAATCATCCGTATCCCCTTCACCATCCGGTCGGACCTCATGATGCTCCCGGTCGTCCGCCCCCGATGCTTCGGCGGAGCGTACCGACCCAGCGCCGTCGGATAATTCCCGATCCGACACCGTTTCTGTCGGCTGCTGGGATGCTGCGATAAGTTGTGCTATCTGCACAAGTACGTCCGACACCGAGGCCTGCGGAGGCGCAGTCTTTCGCTGCTTCGCCGAGGGCAGCTCCGCATCTGATGACTCCCGCATACTTTTCCTATGCGAACGTCCGGAGTCCATCGGCCTCGTGTCCCTGGCTACCGGATGGTGTGACCTGGTCGCCGAAGAATCCCTGATCGGCGAAGCTGGTAAAATATCGGCGGTCACGTAGCCAAGGTGCGGTCGTGTGCGCTGACGAGAGGAAGAAGCCTGAGCAGTCTCCGCGGACTGCCTATACAACGGAGCGTCCCGAGCGACGGACGTATGCTCCGCTTGCGACACATTTTGTACCACAACATCTGGTCCCAGATGTTGTTGTACGAGAGAGGGGCCTCTCTTGCTCGCGGCCCGGCTGGACCTGGACGAGCCAGGAACCGGACTCAAAGGCTTCCTCCGATCTCGCCTACTATCCGCCGTCACTGGGTGTGCACATTGAATGTTTATAGTGCTCGCATCACCCAACATTTCCTCCTGGACCGCATCGGACGAACCCGGCTGCCAAACCATTCGGTGAATGGACGCTACACCGGGCGAGCTAGCGGACGACATTTGTTTAATCTCCATGAGCACTTTTGCCGCTAGCTCTGTATTCATTTGTGACGACGGAAGCGCACTTGTGGAAGATAACATGGAAACATCACCCTGTTCTTGTTCCTCTGAAATAGAAACTGAGAGAGTAGAGTGACCTTGCGGAGAAAGAGCCGGCATAGCCCTTTCTCCACTAACAACATATCGTGACACACGTTTCCAATGTTTGTCATCCCAAAATTGACATATAGAACAGGGATTAGTGCGAGAACACTGACTACAATTAATGCAATGATCATGAAAGTCAGAGGAAGACTTCTTCCTATTACAATTTGAACAATATCCTTCCATTGTGAAAAGTCAACAACAAGTCCTAGTTACTCGCACAAACCCCTGACACAAAGATACATAATAACATGATCCATTAATAATGAAAAAACAATTGCAAATCCAAATAATTTTTGAAAAATATTTTTTCAGCGAAGCCCAAGTTTCTGAAAAGTAACATTGAGCCCGATGGATCCGATGGCTAAGTGTGCTCAAAAATTTTAAATTTATATTAAATAATTAATGCAACACTTATGGATAATAAAAATGTATCTTATAGTGAGATAAACTACACCAAAGGCAAACAGCCCCCCTCAAAAGAGACTGTTGCCAATGTAAACAAACAGTGTAAAACACCAGAAAACATGACTCCAGGCAATGACAAAACTGGCCCGAAATCAGTCATCAAAATTACACTCTATCTGATGCAAGACATAGACTCCCAGGGGAGAATCTGCAGAACATCAGATGGAAGATGCAGAACACAACGTTTATACACCCATGGGTGAAAACGTAACTATGGGGGAAAATAACAGAAAACATTCTGTAACCAAGCAACTCTCCCAAGAGAATTTAGAAATGATATTTCTCAAAAATATGCCAAAAGCATGGGAGAATTGCAAGGGGGGACTTAGAAGACCAGGGGAGAGGAAACACTCAATAAGCAGTGCAACTTATTAGCAAGAATGACAACAAGAGGCCCATGCCTCGAAAAAATTTTTTATGAAATTATGTTAAGTTGCCTATTAAGTGCAGCCCTGATTATTTTTTGTCACTCCTTTTTCCTCTCCTCCTTCTATATCCTCCTTAGAATCACCATTTCTCCAATAATTACGTGTCTGGCATCCTTTAAACTGAGATTTACAAGCACAAAGATCAGTGAGATGTTGACTGATGAAGGGCCAAACAGAGAATGATAATTGGCGCCAATTTCGGAACGTCCTTGACACTGCACATGCGCAGTGGGGGCGAAGTATGGAGGTCCTATAGGACATGATTTCTTTTGGTTTTGGATGCAAATTTGGGGGATTGGGGGGCAAAATTTGTGTTTGGCCCTGGATTTTTTAGAGTTAGCACCAGCTAAGTCTGGGTCATTGGTACAGTATAAAAATATAATATTTTTTCAGCTGCTGAATTTGCATATTACGCGGGCAGATGCAGGCGATTCGTTGGGTAAAGGGTTAAGCTGACAAGCCATAAGACCTGAACAAACCTCTTTACCTCATGCGAAATTTAAGATGCCAGTATTGCAGTATCTCTGGTGGATTGCTCGTTTGGGGTTCCAGCCTTGAAACGTCCCCTGTACAGTCACTTAACTGTGACTCAATTCTTTCTCAGACTTAAGAAATAATTAATATATCTCATGAAATTTGAGTCCTTTATTTATATCCCCCCCCCACCCCCAACAAACAACAGCCAATGGTAGGCCTACTGCACACAACATTGCATTTGTTATCTATTTAATTTAATACCAAATATCAGTTGGTACCCACCCATTAACAAAAAAAAAAAAACCTGTGTCGTCGTCAAAAAACATGTAATTATTTCACCAATAATCAATAGTTGCTCTCAGAGCTTTTTATCATTTTTGTTCTGAAAATTTGAGTGATAAATCCTCCCCATCCCCACCCCCCCCCACTCCCAACCAACCCATTCCCCCCTTCAATGTGATATACTAAATGGTCCATTTGCCAAAACTGGCAGGCCCCATTCCCCAACAGCATCAGTAAAATATTATTCATTAATTTTGCCTCTAAAACATAGCTTATGACCCCTTATTGGAAGGCATTCGTAAATTGATTCGTTACAATGAGAGATCATAACCTCTGCTTTGAAGGCATTTTTTTCAGTTCTACAACTTCAAGACTTGGTAATGGGCTGATACGAAATCCTTGTTATTAATAAAAATTATTTGGTACTTACATGAAGCATGTCTTAAATGGTTTGTTGTTTTTGCTGGCGATTCATGACCACAGGAATATGCATTGTCATTATTTACTGTGCAACACAGTGTACGGTGCCATTTACTGTCACTGTCCTGAATGTACCAAACAAATTTTGATTCAACTTTTTGCAAAATTTTTTGGAAGGCGATGATTGAAGATCATTCTCAACAGCTACCTTTCGTTTTGAAGATGATTTTGGGGAGGCGTTTGCGCCTACTAACCAAGATGATAGAGACATCTTTGTTGAAATTGAAATCTGTTAGAAGCAGACTCATTATATACCGTTTGGTGTTTTTACAATTCTCCTTTTGCCCATTCCGGTGTCACACGTCATCTTCCCCCCTGGATATCTTCCCCTCCGGGGGAGGGGGGGGGGGAAATATCCTAGTATATCTTCCCCCCACCCTGAATATCTTCCCCCCCACACCACAAATTTTTTTTTTTGGATTAATTTAACATTATTTGATGATGAAATGGCGAGAAAAATGTTTTTTTGGGCAGAATGTTGTTTTTTTTTCAGGTTCAACCTGGATATCTTGCTCTCATCCAGTTGAAAACCTATGACAAAAATTCATTTCAATATTTTCTCAACTATTCTGGTTCATGTTGTCATGTGACATGAAGTGTAACTGTTTTGGGTAGAGAAATTGGTTTCGAATATAAACACTGAGTTAGGGTTGGTTGGAATGGGAGATAGGGGGGGGGGGGGGGGGAAGATATCCAGGCCTGGATATCTTCCTCCACCATGACAAAAAATGATTTGTCAAACATTTGACACTAATTGATAATGAAATGGTGAGAGAAATAGATTTGGGACTTTAAAAATGGTTTCGGATAAACACTGAGTTAAGGTTGGTTGGAATGGGAGGTGGGGGGGAAGATATCCAGGCCTGGATA
>CM062294.1:127640408-127684096 GCA_031216915.1 Pictodentalium vernedei | reverse complement strand
AATCGTCTTTCCTGGCTCAGTTCAAGTTTAAATTGCTTTTTTTTTCTAAAATAAATTCCCATTGGATTAACTTTAGCTGAATTACCAACACAGGAGGAAAGTTGGATAGAATTCACTAAATCCGATTTTAGCTGTGCTAGAAAATGTTTCCCATTGTTTTCAAGCCTAAATTTTGGGGGTGTGTAAGAAATGAATGTTTGCTGTGCTACAACACTCACTTTCCCACTACTAATGTTATTTGTTTCATTTCCTATATTTTTGTGTGAGAGAGAAAAAATTCACTAAAAAAGCAGTTTTTGACTTAGGTAATTTCTTGCAATTTTCGAGCTTATTTTCTCGAGAAAATTGACAATTTCATTAATAATTAAAAATTGTTTTAAATGTTAAAAATTCTTTTAAATGTTATTTTTTTATTTTCTATATATATGTGTGAGATAAAAAAAAATCACTAAAAACCAGGTTTTTGACTTAGGTAATTTCTTCCAATTTTCTCGAAAAATCAACAGAAAATTCTGTTTTCCACTAAGTTCATTTTTTAACTTAAAGAAAGTAAAATTTAAGATCAGTCTAAAAAATGTTCGTCTTATATAGGAAATAAAAAATAATCAAAATTAATTAAAAAAAAATTTTCATGTTATATGTAGGAAATAAAAATAATCAAAATTAATTAAAAAAAAATTTTCATATTATATAGGAAACAAAAAATAATCAAAATTAATAAATAAAATATTCATATTAAATAGGAAATCAAAATAATCAAAATTAATAAAAAAAATAATGTTCATATTATATATTGGAAATAAAAAAAATAAAATAAATTTTTAAAATAAATAAAAAAATAATGGCAATGGAAAGTAAATCGAATATAAAAGAATCCCTTCATACAATAATATTAAAACTTTTTATTTGAAACCTAATCCAATCCAATTGAAAGATGATCGAAGTAACAAAGTTTGAATACAAATACGATAATAATAGCATGGGATTAACCCTTTACCCAATGCAAATGTATCAAAATTTATTATTTTAAATATCATTTTTTGAAATTTTTCAAAAAATGTCAACAAAACCATATCATGTGACCCCTCGTTGGAACGAGCTCAACGAGCTCGTTCCAACAAGGGGTCACATGATATGGTTTTGTTGAATTTTTTTGAAAAATAATATTTTTTCAACTGCTGAATTTGCATATTACACGGGCGGATGCATCCGATTCGTTGGGTAAAGGGTTAATACTGAATGAAGGTCAAGTCAATTTATTTTCAGATTTGGAAAATTTGTTTCGCAAACTCCTGAAGGAAGAAGAAAACAATTTCAAGAAGTTTAGTCTGATCTGTGGCAAAATCAAAATATCTCCGGAAATTGATAATGATGTCATAGATCGACTCAAAGAAGAAACTCCAAAAATGTGGAAAAGTTAAAGAAAGTAGACATGGTCATCGAGCATCTACACAAAAAGAGGGGAAAGTGACAGCTTTTGTAAAGAAATTTTAAATTTCTTTTCTTATTTTCGTAAAAAAAAGTGTTCAACTTTATAATCTCATTTATGCAAACACATTCAGGAAAAGCCTCAATAACATATTTTTCCATAGTCTTGGAAAGATTGTGTCTGTTCTGTACATGTATATTATTCCATCATGATATTGTAATATTTATCATATTTTGAATAATCCATTTTTTTTCCTTTTTTATTTTAGTAATTTTTTTTTTTCTCCTTCACAAGATCTGAGTCGAATATATCCACTATCCAGTAATAAATGCAAAATATGACCTCGACTTTCGGGTGTGAGATAACTCAACCACAACCAAAAATCAAACATACTAATTACGTGGGTCTCGGTTCTCCTATGCACAAGACTATCTCCATCTAAATTCCCATCACATCACGCTTGCTGACCATATATGATGCCATCACAAAACTCATGATGATCGCATCTTCATATTCCATGTCTTGGCAGATATGACCATAGTCTGATCCGAACTTGTAACTGGAACATCTTCCTTCAGCGCTCTGAGAACATTTTCTTTCACGAGATGGGGAAACGTTCTGTAAACCACATCTCAGAGAAATTTGTGACACTCTACTCCTTTTCATTTTTTCATTTCATCTATGAATCTATCCATTTTGTTTTTTGTTTTGTCTTTTTTTAATATACGTATATATGTTTTTATTTCCTATTTATATATATGGATTTCTTTTCCTTCACAACATCTTAGTTGGATATTTTCTATCCAATAATAAATGCAAAATACTTCCTCGATCCTAATTCATGAGATTTCTCAGCATTTTCCAAAACTGCTCAATTTCGAAATCTAAACGCTGCAGTTGCCCTCAGCACTTGATCATTGTCTTCCACCACTCTATTACCTCGTTCTTGTTGAGCCTTTTCAACACCGACGCAAGCACAAGATGATGGCGTCTTTGTGTTCCATGGTAGGTGTGCATCTTGATCGATCCCTCCGACATGCAACCCAGAGATCTTTCGATCATTACTTTAGGAAAGTTTAAATCCATGGGATAAGCACCTACCCTGTAGAAGACATCTCTGAGAAACTTCTCGTGCAGAAGATCTCTCTTCATATTTTCCGATTTCTCCTTAGGAACTCTAGTCTTTAAAAATTACATGTTTTTTTTTAATATTTCATTTTTTTTTTTTTTTTTTGAATTTTTAGAAAAAAAAAAAATTACCTCTATTTAAAAATATACATAGAAAAAACCTAGCATATAATACATTATACATTCCTTCGTCACTACACAGACCAAATTGCGATCGATTAAATTGGGGAGGGAAAATCATCTCTCTCATCTGAGAGTTCTCTACTGAATTGGCCTTGTGACCGTAAAAACACTCAAAAATGCAGACGGAAAATTACATGTTTTTTGCATTTGGGATGATTTCTAGAGTTCCATATTCGAGAGATCACCACCAAATTGACGAACTATTTCGATGAGACATCGACAAAAAATTACACGTTTTGACATTTTGTGTCGCGATGTGTAATTTTGCACCAAAGAGATCTCAGCAAAATCGATGAAATCAATCAAGGGAACACTTTAAAAACCGAGTAAAAATACATGCTTTGGTTTTGTCATCTACTTCATCTCGGATTAGAGGAATCTTCACTGTCATCACTGTCATCTTCGGGAAAAAATGCCGTGAATTTTAGGACCGGGACAGAACTGGGCGAGCTCGAATTTTCTAAAATTTTCAAAAGGTTTTCTTAGATTTTATTTTTGCTCGATCTCCGAGATTCGTTCGACAAATCGGAACAACTCCTTGTACTATCACTATCGACGATTCGATTTTGCACCCATTTTCCGACTCGAAGAAGCTGCGTGTCGTCTCATGGTATACTAACTCACTTTTGCGAGACCTCTAAAGTGTGCCAGTATTGCAAGTTTTTTAGATGTAGGCGATTTCCCGAGAAAATAAGCCCGAAAACTGTGATAAGTTGATCAGGGCTTTCACTGTACCAGAACACCCATTTGTACTCTACCAGGCAATATGTGCTTCGTTGGATGAGCCATGATAGTATAAGTGCATAGACTATTTCTTGAATCAAGAATGCGGAAAAGAGTTCATTCCTCTTATTAAAACAAACAATGAATTATTTCCACACAATCACTGTGAAAACAGTTTGACTCATTTACGAGCTCCTCTGCTGAATGCTGTACACACTCTCTTTTATTTTTTTTTCTGATCTATTCTCTATTCCCTTGCTGACTGCACTTCACTTCAACACAGGTGCCCAGGCACATTTAGCATTTGCGTCGATGACGTCGAGCTCTAACCCCACTCTTCAAATGTCCAAAGGTTAATATTTACCTGAATAAGTCCACATTTTCATGTTATGTTTTATTAATTTTTTAAAACTTTTATTACTAAAGTTCAGAATAGTTAAATTGTTGTTATTGATTCTCATATTTCTTTCTGTTACCATTATTGTTATTACACACTGTAACAAGTCATTACAACTGATTCCATACAGTCCATCACATAGGAGCCCGATCGTGGTAGTAAGCACTCGACCTGTTGAACAACTCCAGCCTTTACCCCCACCTCGACATTCACCGTCTGATACACATATTATGTTGTTTTTTTTAAAAAACTCTATTATTACAAAATGTTACATGTAATTTCATTTCCCATTCCCAGATTACCATTTTACAGTTATGTTAAAAAAGTGATTTTCGGTCGAAATGTTTAATTTCCGATCTGGAGGCAGTACACATAACCATCAGCTTTCTACTAAATGCACTTTCCAATTCACATTTTGTGTTAATGTTGAATAATCATTGTTTTTTTTTTTGTATTTTTCATCTTGTTTGGAAATAAAATATTGCCAATCTGTCTCCACATTTTTGGTAACTCTACTGTGCTTCGACGTATGTGGAACCCAGGAGTCATTTGACCCGGAAAGTGGAATGAGATGGGCCTCGATTACGCTCGTCATCGTATTAACCCTTCAACCAGTGGATCGCCATACACAGATCGGCTACGTTAGGCTTTGACGAACCCAGGCGAAATTTTGCGCCCGGAGGCAATTTGACAGGAAAGGGACATGAGATGATGTTCGGTTTCGTGCATCACTGCGTTAATCCTTCAATATATGGAACAAAGGATATTATTCCATTCCCCGTACAGTACGCGGAGAGTGTATTATCAATAAATCACCTGCAGAGTGGAGATTCTACCCAATCAATAATTGCAAATTTGTTGCAAAGCATAACCACCAAAAGCAAGTTTCAGCCAATGGACCTCCGGGTTAAACCCGGAGGTCCATTGGCTGAAACATTGTTTGTGTTTTTTGTCGATATGTACAAAATTTGAAAGTTATAGCTTGGGTGATAACTCCACTCCGAGGGTGATTTAGTTACAATCCACTCTCCACGTACTGTACCTCATCCGATCTAGAAAAAGACAATTTGCACCTAGGAGTAATTTGACTAGCAAAGGTAATTTGACCAAGAAAGGAACATGGTGCCGATCATGTCCGACGTCGCATTAACCCTTTAACCACCCACTACTACAATTGCACATATATGGAACTGAAAGTTGGTACATAGGGGTAATTTTTCATCAGGAGTAACATGAGCAGGGCACATTTTACGAACGAAGTTGCGTAAATCCTACAACCATTAACCCTTCAACCAGAGCATCACGGTGATGCAAACCTACATTTTCAGAGAAATCGTGCTGAAATATTTTGCCCGTGGTTAATTTTTATTAGGAGTTACATGGGTAGAGAGGATGTTACGTGCAAGACAAGGCTAACGATTCTACCAGAACAACACGGGTATGGACTCCTACATCTTCAGAGGTATTGAGCTGAAATTTGGTAGCTAGATGTAATTTGTTATCAGAGGTAACATGCCAGGTGGAATTTTAGGTGCAGAGTTGTATTAACCCTTCAATAATCGATCTTTCAGACAACCCCTTGATGCACACCAATATTTATAGAGATATAGACCTGAAATTTGCCATCTGTGGTAATTTTACCAGAAAAGGGACATGGGATGATTCCCATTTGCGTAGAAACTTTGAACATCAAATCTCCGGGCGAATCGAATCTCGAATCGAATCAGCACCAGATTTCGAAACGAATCAAACCTCGAATCGAATCGAATCGAATCTCATCACTTTTCAAGTTGTGTATAGTGCACCTTCTGACAACTGTAAATATCGTCTGTCAGTCTCCACTCAAATATTGTGTGCAATGGCCACTGGTGCAAATCAAGCAAAAAAGCGGAATATTCCAGAACGGAATCAATGTAAGTTCGGAAGAGTAGAACCTTTTTGAACTCATTTTCTGTCATCAGGTCTTCTGTACGTAGACGTTTTCTAATGTTTTCTGAGAACATCTCGAAAGTTTTCGAATCAGCGCGATTGAAATCGAATCGAATCGCAGACTACTTTGAATTGAATCTAATTTCAAAGCTTCACATGCCCTACAATTGCGACCGGAGTTGAATTAACTCTTTATCCACAGCAACGCCCGGGAAAACACAGAACGACAAACGTGTGTGATTGGGTTAATCGATATGGCTCGAGTGCTAGTGCGGAAGGATAAAAAGAGTTTTTTCCTTCTGTGATAGCACAAGTGCCATATCGATTAACCCATTCACACACGCGTGTCGTTCTGTGTTTATTACACGCCTTCACGTCTATAAAAACAGTTATTAGAAGAACTCTCGGTAATTCATTTGACAACTATCAACAAAAAGAACACATTTAATCGCCAACGAAATTTGCGAGGGGAACCTGTGTTACTATTTCGTCCCCTGAGTTCCAATCTGTTCTATGTGCCTATTGACACATAGAACACATTGGAACTCAGGGAACGATTTTTAGCTATCGCTAGCGATTCAAATTGTCATTGCGATGCACGATTTGTAGAAAATTCCAGTGAAATATCGCTTCTATTTAAAAATAGTCTGTAAACGATTTCCGTTCCACATATGTGTGCGGAACGGATTTTCATTTTTCACATGGTTTAGTGTTGCTGTGGATGGGGATTTTCGTAGAGCAGGCGTGTGATAAAAAAAAATAGTCAATATTGTTTATCAAGAAGCCAGAAATAATGAGAAAGTTAAAGAACCCTTTCCTTGTTTCTGAATATTTTATTTGTCACAAAACAGCCTTTTTCAAAGCCAAAAACCTTTTAAACTGGTAACCACCCCAAAACGTTAAAATGAAAAAAAAATTAAAGCCGTCGGAAATTTTAAAAATAGAGAAACTACTGAACAATTTGACGTATTATGTTATGCAGTAATAATTTATTAATGCGCTTATAAAATTAAGAGAATTTTATAAACATTATGTTAAAAAATATACAAAAAATCTTTAACCCGGTCCACAAATTGTGTTAGGATCCAAAGCACCTGAAAATGGGGATGGAGAGTTTCATCAAAACTCAATGAAATACCTTGGTGATTGAGAACCCGGAGGGCTGGTGGATAGTAGCACCTAGCACGGGCAAATCTGCTAGATCTTAAATTGTAAATTCGTCCCCACGCAAGTTGACACTACGATTTATTCTTCACATTTCTTTTGCATACAACTCTGTTCCATGATCATGCTTATATTAAAGTATCTGTTGTCTTAATGTTTCTGAAACATATATTCTTAATATTTCAGACTCAATATGTTGCGGCGATTTTCTTCTATACCTAGCGGAATAATTATCCGAAACAGTCGAAAACACGACCTCCCAAAGGTCGCTTCGATTATGGAAGAGGATGGACAAGTTGACTACTACCATGAAATACCATTCATGTTTGAAATTGACCCGTCATTTCTTTTTGTTGCAGAGAAAGATGGAAATGAATTAACAGGTATGAAATAGATAGCGATTTTCTTCTATACCTAGCGGAATAATTATCCGAAACAGTCGAAAACACGACCTCCCAAAGGTCGCTTCGATTATGGAAGAGGATGGACAAGTTGACTACTACCATGAAATACCATTCATGTTTGAAATTGACCCGTCATTTCTTTTTGTTGCAGAGAAAGATGGAAATGAATTAACAGGTATGAAATAGATAGCGCATTCTCTTTTTCACTCACTAGCCCAAATTGTGAAGCCTCGTAATCTAATATGGCACCTTACTATTTCCATACATATCCAAAGCCATGACTTTAGGAGTCATTGCTTAGAGTGGGGCGGAGTTTTTTTTACAGCAGGAGATCTCTGTTTTTTTGTATTTCTGGATTGAAATCATTCCAAATTCAAACTTTCGGAAAAGAGTGACGCGAAAGATCATCCAATAAAAGCGTTCTCTGTTTAAGTGTGCGTACATTCCCGAGTTGTCTAGTTTCCATTCTAGAAGGATTTACCGTCCCCTGAGTTCCAATGTATTCTATGTGCCTACTGGCCCATAGAACAGATTGGAACTCAGGAGACGTAATGTCAGTCTCAAAAGTATTGTCAAAAGACAGAGGCAGTTTATTATGAGACCAGTCATACATACACAATAGAGCAGGTATGATATCAGTAGGTAATAAAGGCCGAACTACTATCACTTGTACATGTACGTGTACAACATACACACCTGATGCGTTCACCAACGTGGAATTCAGTGTTAAATCACACGCTTGTTCACAAAAACTGTACATGATGTTGAATCCCCCCCATGTACAGTCGTGACTCCTAGATCGCACTTTTAACGTTCAAATACTCGTGGTGAATGTGTGGTGAACGCGCGTTTTTTAAAAAAGGGTGAAATTGTACAGTTCACTTTTATCTTGTACGTAATTTTTTTGTCAACGTTCCAATCGCAGATCAGACCATCGATCCATCGTTGGCGAACGCGAGCAAAAGCAAAAGATTCTGGGTCATCATCAAAAAACAGTTTTGGAGACTCTAGATCAGCGATACAGAACCCGCAATTGTGTTGGTACAGATGGTTCAGAACTCTCCCTTGTTTTTTGAGGCGGTGGTTTTTTTTCCCATTTATGACATTATTAGGGGAATTCCTCGACTATGAGAAATTCTCAAAAACTCAGCTGATTGAGCGATCGGATCGCTCGATTCTCGTAAAAAACTCGATCTGAACGAAGAGTGTTGTTGTCGTCGGTGTGGTTGGAAATTTGCAAACCCAGTCACGTCTTCCTGAAGTAAAAAAACTAACACATGTTATCGTAATGAGTGAATGAGGTTTTTTGTTCAAAAAGAGTCGATTATGAATATAGTCTGTATTATAGACATTGATGTTTTCTGTTGATGGGACGGATAGAAATTGAGTTTTGAGGGGTTTTTTGTTCGAAGGGAGTTGATCTGTAATAGATATTCATGTTTTGTCTTGATCAGAGAGATTGACTGTTAAGCGTTAATTGGAAAAAGTCAAAAACACTTATCGGAATGTTTAAAACGCATTTTCCGCTCAATTAGGTTTTGAGTGGTAAAATTTTTAATATATTCATGATAGCAATCGCAGTCATCAAAAGGATTCTCTCTTAATTCGACACTCAGTGAATTGATGTGTGAATGAAAAATCTTTTGACGAATGTAAAAAACTACTGTCAAAATGCGTTAAATCAGAAACTGGTTTGTCATGTACTGTTTAAACGTATTTTTTAAACTTCAATTAACATAGTCAGTTGAGATGTGAATATTTTCAGATTATTATATTAAGACGGAAAGAGTTTTTTATTACTTAAAACATAAAACATAAAAAATATAATTAAACATTTAATTTTGAAAATAAATAAAAACAATTAAAATGAAAGATGTTTTTACAGATGGATTCTAGACACCGAGATCGAATTTTAGAACAGTATGAACATGCTAAGAAGGGGATTCAGTCAGCTGATAGGAGCAGACGTCTCGGTGAGATGGAACTCAGACGTGAAGCCACAAAAATATTTAAACCCATGACGGAGGGTCAAGAGCGAAGCAGGAAGGAGATAGTCGAAGAATTGAGACCCATAAAGGAGAGTTCTTTGAGAATGGGTTCGTTGCCTCCTAGTTTTGGAAATCGGTATTCCGTTCAATCTACACCGGATTATGTTCCCACGGGAATTCAAACAGATATGAGCGAGTCTGATGATACGGCTTCGACTATCACCACTAGTAGCATCGCATCGTCCGATGATGATGGCGGTAAGAGAGATCAGTCGTATGGAATTTATAAGGATTCTGAGGGTAGAACTTTTGTAGGTGATACGTTAGTGGAAATGGATGATGATGAATTGTTCGTGGGTTTGAATAAATATAAAGTAACTGATGGTCTGCAGAGATTCCTCCTTTACGACAAGCCTGGAGATTACACGGAACAGGATTTCGACAATTACGGCGACATTCTAGTTCAAACTCACGCCATGAAGAGAAATAACGATGCCAGAGAGATGAGACCCAAAGCCAACAGAGGTTACAAGTGGACGAAAGTGGTGAAACCCATATGGGACATGAACAAGAAGTTCGTCGAATCGGTGACCGGCAAAGGGGTGAAAACCACTTTTCTTCCGAGCGATTCCGACGCTCTGTCTCAGAGATTGAGTTTGTTGATGGCGAGCAGACGGGCTGGTAACACAGGATTAGATAATCAGATAGTTGCTATATCTGACGAATTGTTGAGACAGAAGGTTTTGAATAAAAACCAGTATAAAAGGCTGATGAACGAATTGAAGGATTGATGTGTATATAATAAGTAGAGAGAAACAAACAAACAAACAAACAAACAAAAATAAAACAGTAAATTCTCACACTAGAATAATAAAAGTATTTAAACGGCAAAAACGATTTACCAGTGAAAAAAACAAAAATATATCATAAAAATAAAATATGTTGGTGATAAAGAACAGGGGATACGTCAGAACTTACGTTCAAGGCGGTTCTGGCATCGTCGATTCTATAATGCGAGCGTTCACGAGCAATGCGGGTAGAAAACTCGCATCGACCGTGTTTGAGGTCGGTAAGAAGACGGCTTTGGATGCTGGTAAGAAAGCCGCTTCCAAAGCCAGTGGTAGGATAGCTTCTGTGGCTGGCAAGAGGGCAGCCGACGCATTGATCGACAAGTTGATCAGTCCGCTGGCGAAGCGAGCTGCGTTAGAGCGAACGCCGAAAAGTTGGAAAGATTTTAAGGATGCCGTGGTGCCCATACAAGATTTAGCCAAAATGACGAGTGGATCCGGATTGAAGAGAACTCGCGATGGTGCGATATAAATAAATAATAATAACATTAAAAAACAGAGTTTGAAAAACATAAAAAAAAAATTGTGTTTGAAAAGAATCTAAAATAACAAACAAAAATAAAACAAAGATGAACATTAAAGATATGTCTTGGAACGACGCCGCGACCAAGAGGTCGAATAACGAGTTCTTTCCCAAGAGCATAAGAGGTTTGATAGTGGGAAAATCGAATTGTGGAAAGACCAATCTGTTGATGAATCTGTTGTCCCGACCCGACTGGTTGGATTACGACAGATTGTTCGTGTTTGGCAAGAGCTTGTTTCAACCCGAATACAGATTGCTTCGAGAGTGCATGGATCGCAGGTTGCCCAAGGACGTCATAGCCAGAATCTTTGACAGTAGGGAGGAATTCGACAAGAGTGGAGCTCCACTCTCGGCCATTTTGGACGGCGCGGCGACGGAGCTGATGAAGAGAAATGCATCTTCGAACGTCAAGTGTCGATTTTATGAGAACGCTAGCGACGTTCCGGATCCTAGAGAACTGAAATCGGAAGATAAGAATTTCACGATTTTCGACGATCTGCTTTTGGAGAGACAGAACCGATGCGAATCGTATTACGTTAGGGGTCGACACAGCAATGTGGACTGTTTCTACCTGTCGCAGAATTATTTTTGATTGCCCAGACAGACGATAAGGGAGAATGCTAATTTTCTATGTCTCTTTCGCCAAGATCTCAAGAATCTCAATCACATCTATGGCGATCACGTCGCAAATGACATGAGCGTTGCGAAATTCAGGAGATTCTGCAAGAGGGTTTGGGATGGCGGACTTTACAATTTCGTCGTGATCGATTTGACAAGCGAATTTAATCGCGGAAAATATCAGTGCGGATTCGACAAGTTTTATGTTTCCGATGGTAATAATAAAATAGAACGTGAAAATAAAAATTAGAAAAAAATAATAAATCTTCAAATAATTAGTTTTGAATAAAAAAAAAAATAAAATTAAATATAATGTTCGAACATGGAGAATTGTTAGAACGGATAGCCGAGAATACGGCTACAAAACAATCCATTCAAATCATGGTGAGTGGCGATTCGACTCGATTCGCTATGAAATTCGAACCTTCCATCGAATTGAATAGAGAGAAAAGATACGAGATGGCGTTGGTGAATCTGGAGACTTATTATTCCTTTCCCAACGTCACCGAAAAGAATAACTCGTTCAAGTATTCCGACGGAGTGGATTGGTTGGAGATTCGAATTCCCAAAGGGAGTTACGACATAGACGATTTGAACCATTACATTCAGACGCGAATGAAGACGGATGGAAAGGGAAGCAACAAGATCAGACTCGCTCCCAATCCTAATACCTTACAGACGATGTTGGATTTGGAAGATAATTTTCGTGTGGATTTCAACACGGACGATTCTATAGGCAAGATGTTGGGATTCGATCGAAAGATGTATCGAGGCCACGCGGCATCTGAAAATACGGTCGACATTCTTGCTGTCAATAGCATTCTGGTGAATGTGGACGTGATTGCCGGAAGCTACGTGAATGGTAGCACTCAACCGACGATCTATTCCTTCTTTCCAAACGTGTCGCCGGGTTATAAGATCATGGAGTGACCTCGAAATTTAGTTTATCTACCAGTGATTTTAGACACGTTGTATAGTCTCAAAACCACGTTGACTGATCAAGATGGTGAACTGTTAGATCTTCGCGGAGAGAGGGTGACGATACGATTTCACATAAGAGAAATATAAAAGCAAAAAAAAAATATTGTGTATATATATAGATAACAAAAATAAAATAAACGCAATATTAATTTTACAAAATTATTTTAATATAAATAAATATTATTAAACAAGAAACAATTGAAGTAAATATATTTAAAAAAAAACAGAGATCATGGAGTGACCTCGAAATTTAGTTTATCTACCAGTGATTTTAGACACGTTGTTTAGTCTCAAAACCACGTTGACGGATCAAAATGGTGAACTGTTAGATCTTCGCGGAGAGAGAGTGACGATACGATTTCACATAAGAGAAATATAAAAGCAAAAAAAAAAAAAATATTATATATATAGATAACAAAAATAAAATAAACGCAATATTAATTTTACAAAATTATTTTAATATAATTATTAAACAAGAAACAATTGAAGTAAATATATTTTAAAAAAAAAAAACAGAAATTATGACAGAATACGTGGTTAAAAACATGAACATATCCGCAGGACAGAGGAAGAAACTTAAGAGAGCGTTAACAACTCGAGGCGAGGCAGTGAGATTCAAATTCACTCACGAAGATCTGACGAGAGGCAGTCAGGATTCGATTGCCTGGACCAGAAGTCAAATCAAAAGGATGGAGAAAGTGATTCGCGATGGAAGAGGGTTGACGGTGAGAATGAGTCCTGCTCAATTGAGATACAATTTGAGAATGAAAGGTGGTTTCCTACCGCTATTGGCAGGAATAGCCACAAAAGCATTACCCTTCGCCGCAAAAGCGCTACCCTTTCTCGGAAAGACTCTCGGCGTGGGAGCTCTCACGGGACTCGCTAGTTCGGCAGTTGAGAAATTAATGAGTGGCAGCGGACTGTTTTTGAAGAAGGGAGGAGCTGTGTGTCGCGTTCACGTAGACGACAGCGGTAAAGGATTGTATCTAGAACCCGTTAGAGGTGGCAACTCTCTGAGAGGAAACGGTCTCTATCTGAAGAGTGGACGGAACGTCGAGCGACTCAGCAAGGGTTTGTTGCTCGGTGAGAATTCGCCATTTAAGAACATACCGATTTTGAATATGTTATTATAAATATAAAATTATATAAAATCATAGAAAGTATAAAATAATATATTTAAAATGGGTAAAAAGGTGGAGAAACAAATTTATCACCTGGATGAAAAGGTGGAGAAACAATTTGACGATAATGACGAACATCGCGAGCCAGAGAGCGAAAAAATTAAAAAAATGGTTAGACGCTAATGATGGATATCTAAGGAAAGAACTAATGAAAGAGATAGATGAAGCGCAGGATAGACAGTTGAGAATGAGACAATGGTTTCCATGGTCACCACTACCTTCTGAAGAGAATGGTAATGATGCGAGTGTTACCAAGAGATGCACAACATTCGTTCATAATTATGATTCGGATAAACAAAAATGTTACCATAAACGTATCACATCACAAAGAAAAAGAAAAAAAGAAAAAGAAGAATCGACGCTGAAATTTGAGAGAAAAGGAAACGTTATTATAATAAATTATGATGATAGTGAAGAAGAAGGAAAAACAAAAAAAAAAAAAAAAAAGTAATGAGATCTAAAGATGATCTTTTTTTTTTTTTTTTCTTTTTTCTTCGCTAAAAATCAATCACTCTATTGTTTATATTTCCAAGTCCGTTATTAGCATGTTGACACTCGTGTCTTCTCCTTTTTCGAAAACGTGTTGAATGTTTATCTTTACTCTTTTGAGTTTTTTTAGATCGGTCAACTCGCTCTCACCACCCAATTTCTTCACGAGTTCGAATGAGATGTTTGGAAATATGTAATTTCCATAGGACAACGACAAATCGTCCTTGTCGAATTCTCTATCTTTGGCGATGATGATGTTCTGCAGATCGCTTTGGTACTCGTAAATCAAATCGAGCGTGGCTTCGTCCAATTTAAATTAAAAAGATTAAAAGATTAAAAAGATTAAAGATTAAAAGATTAAAAGATTAAGATTAAAATATTAAAAGATTAAAAGATTATTAAAGAGGCATCTTATATTTCTCATATTTGTGCTCTAAGCCCTTCATCTCGACCTCGTTCAATTCGATGGGATCGTGTCATTGTAATCTATAGATTTTATGACCGAATTTCTTATACGTTTCAACTCGTTTCAATTTCAATTCGCATCTTTTAGGTGTTGTTGTCTTCATGATCGATTATTTAGTATTTAAATAATAATTTGTTTAAAAAGTTTTTTTTTTTTTGCTCTTTACATATATAAAAAAGTTGTTTTTTTAATTTTTAATTTTCTTTAATGTAAAATTTTTTAGTAAAAGTTTTTTTTTCTCTTTATATATATAAAAAGTTAAATTTTAATTTCAATCTCTCTATTGTTTATATTTCCAAGTCCGTTATTAGCAAGTTGACATTCGTCATTTTTCCACATACGAAAATGGTGTGAATGTTTATCTTTACTCTTTTGAGTTTTTTTTCATAGGCGAATGCGCTCTCACCACCCGATTTCTTCACGAGTTTGGGTGAGATTATTGGATATATGTAACCTCCATAGGACAACAATAAATCACCCCTGTCGAATTCTCTGTCTTCGGCGACAATGATATTAATCAGCAGTTCACTTTGGTACTCGTAAAACAAATCGAGCGCGGCTTCATCCACTTTCAAACACATAGGATATTTGTGGTAGTAGCGCTCTAAGTCCACCATCTCGACCTCATTCAATTCGATGGGATCATGTGGTTGTAATGTATAGATATTAAAACTGGATTTCTCATACCCTTCGTCTCGTTTCAATTTCAATTCGCATCTTTTAGGTGTTGTTGTCATGATCGATTATTTGTTTTTTATGAATTCTTGCAAATAATGTATATTTTAAAATTTTGTATTTAAATAAATAATTTGTTAAAAAAAGTTTCTCTTTATTTCTCTTTATATATAAATAAAAGTTAAAAAAAAAAATTCTTACAAACTCAATTTTGAGGTAAAAGCAAACATCTTGTTTCTACCGTGCGCACACCTGCATTACTGTAGAGAATGTCATTCTGAAGACGAGAAAACGTGTTCGGTTTGTGAGCGAGAAATAAAAGTGGTCTTAAATTGTTTTTTGAATAAAAACACATTAAAGAAAAAAAAAATGAATTTAAAATTTAACTTTTTTTTTTTCTATTATATATATAAAAAGAGTAAAAAAGCAAAACTTTTTTTAACAAATTATTTAATACAAAATTCCAAAAAAAAAAAATTCTTACAAATGAAGCAAACAGATAAAACAATAGTAAATTTAAATGAGAAAACCATACCTCAGTTAAACGAGATTTGTAAACTATTACAAATTTCAGATTTCAGAAAGCATAGAACTAAATCAAAAAAAATTGAAGTCATACAAGAATATTTGCGAAATGCTAGAAAGGCAAACGAAATGTCGATAGCAACGACGTCAAAAGATGCATCGGTTGTGAAAAATAAGAAGACGACTAAACGAAAAGCCGTTGAAGAACATCAAGTTTCCAAAGAAAAGAAAAGAAAAACTAAAACGAAAATGAGTGATGCACTTCAGATTCAAGACAAACGAGATATATCGAGCGAAATTCAATGAGCAATCAACGAAGAGAAAGGTGAAGAATATGTAACACGACTCGTTGCGGAACTATTCCAATCGAAATCTGTAGAACGGGAGAGGGCGAGCAAAGGCATTTTTAAAACTTTCGACGTGATTCCCTCGTTGAAGAAAGTCGATCCGAAATTGTTCATGGAATGGGTGAAGAAAGAAGTATTGGATTTGTTTCGTGAATACATGAACGTGGGATTAAAAATTAAGATGATACTCCATTGCATAATGAATAAAATCGACGTGAAGTCCGGCGAGAGCATCGTGAAAAATGCATATTTCAGATCTAATGTTGAACCCATATTTCGAGGTTCAGATCTATCGGACGTTTTCGAAAAGATGAAAGACAAGATGTTGACGTCTCTCGCGAATTATCAACATGAAGGTAGTAATTGGACGTTCGGTGAGGTGTTGAAACTCGAAATTCACATGACTAAAAACGAACCGTTGAAAGGATCTTCCTACTTGGAATTCCCGTATTTCTTGACTAAGAAACACGCCGTGGTCAACGTGAGAAATAAAGATGATCAGTGTTTTAAATGGGCAGTCACCTCCGCTTTATACCCTGTCAAAATAAACTCCGATAGAGTTTCTCGTTACGAGGAAACTTCTAAAAATCTCGATTGGACCGGAGTGACTTTTCCAACAGAGTTAAAACATATCAAACGTTTCGAGGTTCAAAATCCCACCGTAGCGGTGAACGTCTTGGGATACGACAACGAAAATCAAAAGATCTATCCTCTCAGACAGACTTCGTATCGCGGAAGAGAAAAGACGATTATTTTATTATTGATTTTGAATGGTGACAATCGTCATTATTGTTGGGTTAAACATCTGAGCCAATTACTGTCGAGACAAAATAATAAACATAAACATAAGATATGTTTATGTTGCAACTGCATGAACATATTTAAGACTGACAAATCATTAGCGAAACATCAGGAATATTGCAACGAAAATCAAGGTGTCGCCATCGAAATGCCAAAACCCAACACCATCGTGAAGTTTGAAAATCACAATAGAAGGTTAAAAGTACCATTCGTCGTGTACGCTGATTTCGAATGTTTCACCGCAAAAATGAGTTCCTGTCAACCCAACGCTCTTCAAAGTTACGTCGAAAGATATCAAAAACACATACCTTCAGGCTATTGCATTTACGTGAAATGCGCTTTTGACTCGCAACACGACATGGGACTCTTCACCTACACGAAACAGTGCGAAGATGACGACGTGGCTCAAAGGTTCGTGGAAGAGTTAGAATCGAAACTTCAAATGTTATACGACAAATTCAAAACTCCGGCAAAAATGATCATCACGTGAGAGCAGCAGGATGAAAATAACAGAGCCACCGAATGTCACATATGCAGACAATCGTTCGACGAGAATTCTGAGGAAAATAAGAAGGTCAGAGACCACGATCATTACACGGGTTTGTATCGCGGTCCGGCTCACAGCAAGTGTAATTTAAAATATCGAGACGCCGCTTTCTATCCGGTGATGTTTCACAATCTCTCGGGTTACGACAGTCATCTGTTCGTGAAAAATCTCGGCACCTCACACGAAGAATTAAATTGCATCGCGAACAGCGAAGAAAGATACATTTCCTTCACGAAATGGAAGCTCATGGAGAAGAAAAGAGTAATCGACGGAAATACGTTGAAAGAAAAAACGAAATCCATTTGTAGATGCATACGTTTCATCGACAGTTTTAAATTCATGTCGACCGCTCTGGAAAAATTAGTCGATAACATGAGCAAGGATAAATTTAAAACCACGAGCGAACATTTCGGAGAACGAGTAGATGTCATGTTGAGGAAAGGAGTCTATCCTTACGATTACATGAACGATCTAAAGAGATTCGAAGACACCGCACTACCTTCGAAAGATGATTTTTATTCGAAATTATACGAATCCGACATTTCCGACGAGAATTACGAACACGCCAAAAATGTGTGGAAATCATTCGACATGAAAACCATGAGAGATTATCACGATCTCTATCTGAAGACCGACGTTCTGCTCTTGGCAGACGTGTTCGAAAATTTTCGAGACGTCTGTTGTCGAAATTACGATCTGGATCCAGCTTGGTATTTCACCGCACCCGGTCTGGCATGGGACGCTCTGTTGAAGACCACCGAAGTTCAATTGGAATTATTATCCAATGTGGACATGTTGCTCATGTTCGAAAGGGCTGTGAGAGGTGGCGTCTCGATGATCTCTCACAGATATTCTGAAGCTAACAATCCCTACATGAAAGAAGGTTTCGATTCGAAACGGTCGACTAAATACATACAGTATTGGGACGCCAATAATCTGTATGGTTGGGCTATGAGTCATCCTTTACCGATTGGAAATTTCAAATGGGTGAAGGAACCGGAAGAGATGCAAAAATGGAGAGACTATCCTTGCATTTTAGAAGTCGATTTGAACTATCCGGAAGAATTACACGGTCCACACAACGATTATCTGCTGGCTCCCGAACGAATGGAACCGAACGAAGGAGACGAGGAAAAACTCATTCCCAATTTATTTAACAAACGTAACTACGTCGTCTACAGCGAGAATTTGAAACAGTACATCGATTACGGATGAAATTAGTCGACATACATCGCATCATTCGATTCGACGAAGAGCCTTGGATGAAAAAATACATCGATCTCAACACGAATCTCAGAACTCGAGCCGAGAACGATTTCGAAAAAGATTTCTTCAAACTCATGAACAACTGCATGTACGGCAAATCGATGGAAAACATCAGGAAGAGAACCGACGTTCGACTCATCACGTTTGAAAAAAGAGCTAAAAAATTAGTGGCGAAACCCAATTACAAACACTGAACCATATTCAGCGAAAATCTAGTGGCCGTTCACATGCAAAAGACGCACCTGAAGTTCGACAAACCGTATTATCTCGGACCGATCATCTTAGATATCAGCAAGCGATCGATGTACGAGTTTCACTACGATTACGTCAAACGAAAATTTGGTGATAAAGCCAAACTACTGTTCACAAACACCGACAGTTTAGTTTACGAGATAGAGATGAAAGACGTCTACCGAGATATATCTCCGGACGTGGCTGAGTGGTTCGACACGAGCAATTATCCCGTCGATCACCCGTCCAACATTCAATCGAACGGCAACAAGAAGGTGTTGGGTAAATTTAAGGATGAGAGCGGCGGTAAACAGATTGTCGAATTCGTGGGCTTGAGACCCAAACTGTATGCTTATCGTCTAGAAGATGATGAAGAGATCAAGAAGTGCAAAGGAGTTAAAGCGTGTGTGGTGAAGAAAAACATCTCTTTCCAAGAGTATAAAGATTGTCTGTTAGGAAGTGGTCCGGTGTATAAGACTATGAAATCGATTCGAAGTGAAAATCACGACTTGTATACCGAAATAGTCAACATGATTTCGCTGACGGCCGACGACGACAAGAGATTCGTGTTAGACCATAAAATAAGCACTTTGGCACTCGGACATTGGACTTTGGATCTAATTTTAGATGATATGAATGGAGATGATTGGATTCTAGATGCGATTGTGGATGATAAGATTCCAGATACGATTGTGGATGATAGGATTCCAGAAAATCAAGAAGAATTAGATGAACACAAAATTATGGAAATCGATAGTGACATCGAGAAAGTTAGTTTAAAAAGAAAAAGAAAAAAATAGAAAAAAAAAAAATAACGTCATTTTTAGTGAATTATAATAAAATAAATAAAAAAAATATATACTTATTTATGAATAAGAAAATAAAGATATCCGTAGAAGGTGTCGTCTTACCCAACGAACCCCTATCCAACATCGATCTGTTGAATGCGGCAAAAGATTTGAAAATCGAAGATTTTCTAGGAGTGTTTTCCAGAGATGCCTTGCCGAAGAGAAGACCTCGACAATCGGAATGCGGAATTTTAAATCTAGACGATTCATCGGGTGAAGGCACTCACTGGGTGGCGTGGATGAAGAACGGGAAGAAGAAAAATTATTATTTCAACAGCTACGGAATCTCGCCGCCAAAAGAAATAAAGAACTATTTCAACAAATCGATGGTTCGTTACAACACGGAACAAGTGCAATCACCAGATCAAGTGTTTTGCGGTCACCTGTGTCTCTACATTCTCAAGAGATGGTCTGAAGGAGATCGATTTCAAGACATTCTCACTGATTTACATTAGAGAGAGATTTTTTTTTTTTATAGTATATGTAAAGATAAAAAATTATTTTAAAAATATTTTAATCGAATAAAAACGAAAAATAAAATAACATAGTTCATTTTTTAATAAACTGCGTTTTGAACACATTTTTTCTAAACAACAAAAAAAATCCCACAACAACATGCCAGTCGATAAATTTGGTAGAAGTGATGACAAAAAAGTCAACCCGAGAAAGAAGAGGAAGACGTTCGAAGTTGACGATGGTTAAGACGTTGCCAACTTGGACGAACGTTACGTTCGGAGATACGAACCTCGAGAAGAACCTTTGAACATGAACGATAAGAAGCTCTACAATCTTCCCGAGCTGATAGATCTCGCAGATGCTGCGACTAAAAAATATGTCGACAGGGGGAACGCCGATTTCGAACGAATCCTGCTGGATAATTACGTGGATAAAACCATGATCGACGATCTCGATCTGAAATCCAAGCATTTGGTGAACGTCACGAATCCCGTAGATCCCACCGATGCCGCGACCAAGAAATACGCGGACGACTCTCACGCGAGATTCAGTGAACACCTGAGAAATAGATACGTTCTGAAAATGATGCACTCGGAATTGAACGCCAATTATAACAAGATAACGAACGTGGCCACTCCCACGAATCCCAAGGATGTGGCGACCAAACACTACTTAGATCTGGAACAGAGAAAGTCTGACAGACGTGAAATGAAATCGGATCTGAATGCAGGATTCCACAAGATATTGAATGTGTCGAAGATCCACGACGCGGATGCAGACTCAACCGCGGTCAACAAGGGCTACGTGGATTCTGCCGTGATACAATCACAAGAATACCTAAAATCGCAAGTGGACAATCTCTACCTGAATAAACAATCTGGCGGAACCATGGAGGGTGGCATCAACATGAACGGTCACAATTTATTCGGTCTCGATCATGATCCCGAATTCGATTCCAGCGCGGTAAGCAGGAAGTACGTGGATGACAACTCGGTCTGGAGAAAGGGTGACATCATGGAAGGTAAACTAGACATGGGTGGACACGCGCTCACGAATCTACCGGAACCCGTGCACATGATGGTACATGATCTTGTTGTAATCGTCCACGAATCCGAAGATGTGTTTCAAAGGTATCCTGAACGAAAACGTTCCTTTAGGTCTGGACGTCTTGACGATGTAGTCGAATATCGCGGCGGCGCCTGCGCTAGCAGGGCCGACGGTGTCTTTCACCCACAACTGATTAAGTCCTCTGGATTTCGAAAAATCATCAGGATACATCAAGAGTCCGAACATCGTGGTGGCCTGACCGGGATGAAACACAGATTCTATCTCTTGTCCGGATAGCATGTATTTTATGTTACTGAATAGATGCATGATGCCATTATTGGCTAGAGTAACCGTGTCGTCGTCGGCGTAGTCGCTCCCATCTTCCTTGGTGAGACGTCCCTGCACCACTATGTAACTCTCGCTAGGATGTACGAATAGATCTTGAGTTTTGATTTTGATTCTTATCTCTCCCGCATTGTTCAAACTCGTTCCAGTTACCGGTTCGTATTCGTGAACCTCATATTCTTGAATACTTTCATCTTTCACTATGCTTTGTGTTATATCTAGTATGTTGTCATTTTCAAAGGATTTTTAGTTTTTTTTGTTTATTAATTAACTTGCTTTCTTTATCTAAAAAATAGTTTTTAATTATTTTTTATTATTATTTTTTTCTCTCTTATATATATATGTGTGTAAACAAGAAAATGTCAAAGAGAGTAAATAAAAAAAATTTTGTGTTCTTCATCAGAACTTCGTCTTCTGTAATTGTTGTTCGTAAAACTTTCCGATGATCTCTTCTCCATCCAAAGCTTCGATTTCGTAAGTCACTGGATCGGTGTGAAATATTTTGATGATCACGAAAATTTCCGAGGTCCATCGAGGAGTATAACCCTTTTCGAAGTGCTTCTTATAAGCGTAGATTCTCACTCGATCGCCGACCGCAAATTTCGGCGTTCTAGACTTCTTCCTGATCTTAGATCTCTCGGGATATAGATTCGCATAGACCCGTTTTTCGTTTCGAGGATCGCTAGCTTCCGCAGGAGTCATCTTGATCGATCTGTGTCGCGTGTTGTTGTAATCTTTGACCAGACCGTTCAGAGCGTATATGTATTTCTTGGTCGAATTCGCCGTGAAGTATCTGTGCATCTTCTCCCTCATCGTTCGATTCCAACGTTCCACCACGCTGGCTTTCTCTTCGTTTTCGATCGAGTAGAGGTCTACCAATCGACGAACGTGCTTGTTGTAGAATTCCTTTCCCTTATCCACCCACAATTTACTCGGTTTTCGAGAAGACGAGTCGAACACGCTCTTCAGAGTCTCGGCGACGCAAGGTCCCGATTTATCCTTCAAAGCTCTGATCCAACCGTATTTGGAAAACACGTCGATGACCGTCAATAGATATTTGACACCCTCGTTCCACCTCGAAAACGATCTCATGTCGACCAAATCGGCAGACCAAATGTCATCCAGACCCTTCACGAACACCCTTCTCTTTCGAAATTTACACACTATGGGTTTGTGTAACTCCTCGGCCAATTCGCTCGTCAATAATCATTTCTTCTTCTTTTCAGATGCGCTTTTTTTTTTTGAACGCCCCATCCGAATCGACGTTTCACACCGATCAGATTGTCGACCAGCGAACGTTCCATCTTCTCTCTCCTGGTCGGATTCGATATGCCTCTCAGTCTCCCCAACATGTTTTTGTCGCAGACGTCATTGCGATTCTTGGTGTCGGGATGTCCGGCGTAGCACAGATCGTGATCGTACGCGGCCACGTCCACCCTATTCATGGGTTTGCTCCAAGATTTGGGAGTCAGATCGGCATTGAGTCTCTTGTTCAATTTCGTTCCGGGTCCAGTGAAACTGTGACCGGACAGATGCATTTCGAAAGGTAGATTGTTGATCATTTTATTCACGATGCCTTTACCTTTGCTCGCGTTCTTTTGTTTGACGAATCAAGTCTTGATAGAACCACACACATCGCAAATTCCGCGAAGCATCCGTCTGTCGTTTTTAGTTCGCACTTCTCTAGAATTACTCGTCTCGGTAACTCTCTTACACTTTACGCAATACATTTTTTTAAGAGTTATTTAAATTAATTTCGTTTTTTTTATTTTATATATAAATTTAATATTTTTTTTTTTAAATTCCGTTCTTATTATATATATATATATTTTTTTTTTCAATCGCTGCTCTTCAGTTCTATCATCTTACTGAATTCCTCCCTGGCCTCTTTCCTCCCCTTTTCCATGAGAGAATCCTTCATCTCTTCCTTGATGATCTGATGAGTCTTGATTCTCACGGCTTCTTTCATGGCATCGTATTTCGTTTTCTCGCTCAATATCGCAAAGTATTCACCGTCCGATATCCTACCATCTTTCAACGCCATAGAGATCATTTCGGATATCGTGTCGATCTTGGAGTCGGCCAAGACGCGAATCTTGTCGTGTTTCCTCGCCTTCAGATATAATTTCCTACTCAAAAAGTTTCCGACCGTGCTAAACAATCCGGCGGCGAGAGCCACTCCTTCTACAGTCAACACGATCGGAATGCCGACCGCAGTCAACAACAATCCGATGCCGGCCGCGTGTAAACCCATGGAAATCGTGATGAGTGTCGTGTCGATCGCGTTGACGAATTTCACGAAACGCGAATACTTCTTCTTGAGGGAACGACGAGAATCTCTCTCGAGTCAGATACAATTGGATTCTACTGATTTGATCGATGCGATACCTCTCTCCTCTTTCTCTTTCTTCTAGCGACGGCGCTGTCGGCAAAACGCCGTTCGGCTTCTCGTCCTCGTCGTCCACTAACGTCGGATACAATTTATTTCTGGTTCTCATTTTGTGTTTTTTTCTTTCTAATATTAGATAAAAAAAATTTATGTGTGTATTTATTTTTTTTTATTTTCTACTCTCCCTTATTTTTATATCAACGAAAAAAAACTTAGACGTATGCTTCGTTCAGCAATAATTTCTTGATGCATCCCTTGTCTTCTAAAGTCAAACTTCTACGCGCCAATTTCAGTTCTTCCAAATCTGTGGGCCTGTCTCGATTCTTACAGAAGACTAATCTCTTCCAAAACGTGATCACATCGTTGAATTTAACGCGTTCGAACGCCGGTTCGAAATACATGACGACCATATCTTCCCTTTCCATCGTCAGACATGAATGATTCTCGTGATCGAAGTCTAGATGATCCCGACATCCGACGCATCGTTCTAACAAGATGGGACGTAGTTCTTCATTCACGCAGATTGCGTATGCTCTCATCAGCATGTTTAAAAGAAACCTCGCTCTAATAGTCTGAGAATCGCTCATGATTTACGTATTTTTTTTTTATTATTATCTATTCGATTTGATATATTTAATTTTCTAAATAACTATTTATTTATATTATTTTTTTTTTCTCCCCTGTATATATATCAATCAAAAACGTGACAGCGGGCTCGCGAATTTCCAACCACACCGACGACAACAACACTCTTCGTTCAGATCGAGTTTTTTACAAGAATCGAGTGATCCGATCGCTCGATCAGCTGAGTTTTTGAGAATTTCTCATAGTGGAGGAATTCCCCTAATAATGTCATAAATGGGAAAAAAAACCACCGCCTCAAAAAACAAGGGAGAGTTCTGGACCATCTGTACCAACACAATTGCGGGTTCTGTATCGCTGATCTAGAGTCTCCAAAACTGTTTTTTGAGGATGACCCAGAATCTTTTGCTTTTGCTCGCGTTCGCCAACGATGGATCGATGGTCTGATCTGCGATTGGAACGTTGACAAAAAAATTACGTACAAGATAAAAGTGAACTGTACAATTTCACACTTTTTTTTAAAAACGCGCGTTCACCACGCGTTCACCACGCGTTCACCACGAGTATTTGAACGTTAAAAGTGCGATCTAGGAGTCACGACTGTACATGGGGGGGATTCAACATCATGTACAGTTTTTGTGAACAAGCGTGTGATTTAACACTGAATTCCACGTTGGTGAACGCATCAGGTGCGTATGTTGTACACGTACATGTACAAGTGATAGTAGTTCGACCTTTATTACCTACTGTTATCTGTTCGTTATAATGTCAACAGTTCTTTTTGCAAAGTAAGTATACCACTTGTTGAAGGTCCATGGCCCCAAACAAGTGCACCCTACTACAGATGTTTATGTATGAGGGAGAAGTATAATGTCCTTGAGGCTTTGAACTTCATATTGTGCTGTTTAAAACCCTTTACCCAACGCAGACGATATCAAAATTTATTATTTAAAATATCATTTTTTAAAATTTTTCAAAAAATTTCAACAAAACCTATCATGTGACCCCTCATTGGAACGAGCTCAACGCGCTCGTTGCAGTGAGGGGTCACATGATATGGTTTTGTTGAAATATTTTGAAAAATTTAATTTTTTCAACTTCTCAATTTGCATATTACGCGGGCGGATGTGGGCGATTCGTTAGGTAAAGGGTTAAATTTTAGATTTTCTTCATGTAGACCCCAAGACCCAAGAAATTTAACTGTTCTTTCTTCATGCTGGTTACTAATTCAAGTATTATTGAAAGAAATTGTTATGTCAACAGCATTATAAGAATCATGTTGTGAATGCAGTGGCATGCACTTCGTTCTTAACAGCATTCAGACAGAATCCATTTTCAGAACACGGTCCGCTTATCTTATCCAGTTAAGATTTGCTGTCATCTATCTGGTTATCTCGGTTGTTACTTGACATAAACCTGTAGTATCGCTTGCAAAAGACAGCACATTTAGCAGGGTTGAGTGGCCGATGTCATTGATTTTTAATAAGAAAAAGATGGAGCCTATAACTGAATCTTGAAGTACACCAATTGTGACCCTCAATTAGTGCGATATACTTTCATGAGAGACACATATTGACATCTGATGTTTGATAATCTTTGTATCAAGAATTTGCTAAACCTATTACCATAGCTTTCCGGCTTTTTGAGTAGGTTTGTGTGATTAATTGTGTCAAAGGCTTTCAGAAAAATCTAAAAACTACCAGAGTGAGTAAGTGTTTGTAAATTTATCGTTTGATTCTACAATACTGTTTATGAGAAGCAGAAATTGGTGACCAATCGCGTGTCCCTTTTTGAATTCGAACTGACACTTATAAATGATGTTTTGTTCCTCTAAGAAAGTGTATAATCGTCATTACATTTCCAGTATTTTTTTAGAATGGTGGATTAATACTAATTGGGCGTAGTTGGTGAACAGCTACGGGTCCCCCGATTTGAAGAAGGGTAGGCCTATGATTTTGGCTATTTTGATTTCGTCAGTCACTGCACATGTGACGAAAGATAAATTGTTTATGAGACCATTCATCTGCCGTCTCAAATGTTATCTCCTTTAATAGTTTCGTGGACATATCGTCGCTATCTCTTTGGGAACGTGGCAACCGTTACGTATTCCTGGTTCCTTGTTCGACATTCGTTATCAACCTGCAATCGGTTGATAGGAATGTCGAATAAGGAACCGGGAATAAGTAACGGTTTGCCTTCCAGTTTGTTAACGCAAAAATGCTCCCTGTTTATTGGCTTACTAACAAAAATAAGTCACTTTGTTGTTATTGCTCGATAATCCGAGATGTAGCGTTGGATCAGAGGCACTTGATTGCTTGCTTTTTTTTCCAATGTCGGCAAAAATGGTATTGCATCATTATCTGTTGACGATTATTTTCGAGTCGGTTAATTTTCCCGTGTTTCCAACTAAGAAGGCTGGGGGTGATGGGGTGTTGTCGGTTTACCTGACTTTCGCAAGATTTCCCACATGGTCGTTTCGCGGGATGTCTTTTTGATTATATAACTTTACGAATAGTGTCTTATCATAATAATCCGTTTTACAGACCTGCATCAAGCCGTTGATTTCGTGGCATGTTTTCCCTGTATTTTGTTGTTTTATGGATGGTTGGAGCTTTAAAAATTGTTAACATACAGTTTACTTTTCGGTTATTAGGATTCCAATAGGCCAAGCGTCATCCATGGCGGAGGGTTGCTATGTCCCTCTATATTATCTAATACTGAAGTTCGGTAAGCCGGGAGTAATCCCCCTCCCCCCCCCCCCCCACCATCACCAAAAAAAAATAATAATAACAATAAATAATACAGTATTAAATTATATGATCCATTTATACCAGGAGAAACAACTAAATGGCCTTCTTTTTTTAATATTTTTATATTTTTTCCTTGGGGGTGGGGGGGGGGGGGTGCACTGCAAATAGATTATTATAATTATGGACGATTGGGTATTATCTTCGAGTTGGGTAACGTAAATCAAGGGGATAACTTTAAGTTAGTTGCAACCGAACATTCCTTCATTCGTGGGTTCAAAAAGTATTCCCTACTTGTTGGAAATTATGAAGACTTGGTTGCAATTTTGCCTTCCAGGGAAGGAGGTGCTGTTGGAAATATGGAGGTGGACACCGCCCCTTTCCCCACCCGCAGGCACGTAGCCATGATATCAAGTTAGGGGGTAGCCGCTACGTTCAGATCGCTGAACTACTAGGGGGTATAGAGAATATGATGCGAAGCATCATCCGAGCCACGTAGCGGCGAGATGGAGGCGAGCGAAAATAACCATTTGTCTCGGTCACAAGTGAGATAATTTTCGGTATCCACTCAAAAACACTAGATTTTCTTTTTATTATACTCTTTTTATAAGAATCTGATAATTCCAGTCGTTTCAACCATGAATTGATCCATGAAAGTCCACAGCGCATTGAATCATTGATATGCAGAAGTAATTTGATCGATACTCAGGACAGATAGCGTCTTGCAATCTGATTCAGCTGGTGGGTTTCTAGTCCAAAAATGGCCTGAAAGTCCGTAATATAAGTTTTTGGTTTGGTACGTCCTTTGAAAGGACATACCAAACCAAAAACGTTTAGTACGGACTTTCAGGCCATGTTTGGACTAGCGTGTTTCATGCATCAATTCAAGGTGAATATGTGTTGAATTATTGCTGGAAATGATCGGTATCCACTCAGAAACACTAGATTTACTTTTCATTATACGTTTTGAGAACAAATTGATCATTTCCAGTGATAATTTGACTCGTATCCACCTTGAAGTTATGCTTTGAAAGCCGTCATTTAGATGAATACCGTGAACGTGAAAATTTCTATAGTGGGGGGATATGATTTCTATCTTTCCTCAATTTCTTCTATAATCTATCGTTTTGCGTAAAATAAATATATATATCGCATCTTGATAGGAACAAGGTGTCATCTGCAATGTTAAAAAATTGTACATGGCACTTTGTTCGCCCAATGGACGGTATAAAGCTTTAAAAATTACACTACAGATTGTTATCTTCTATAGCTTCTTAGTTTGATGTTGATCGACCAAATTCCGTAATTATACGTACCCCCCCCCCCCCCCCCCAACACACACACACCTTTAGTCTTTTAGTCTGTGTTTCAGTGTTTGAACATATTTTTTTTATGATTTCTTATCAGAAAAGAAATAATTCAGCTATTGTCATGAAAACTGAAGCCACCATTGACTGAAATTTCAAGAAAAATAAGCTTCAGTAAGTCAAATCATAGGGGTCATTGATTGAGTGAAATCTGTCGTGTGAACAAGTTTTTTTCATTTTTGTTTCCAAACGGACGTTTGGAATTGTTCAAATCAAACCAAAATGACTACAAATCATTGAAAAAGGCAAAGTGCAGTGTAACAGCATCAATTAAACCTGAAGTACCCATACAGCCACAAACAGTTCCCTTTTTATTACACGCCTGTTCTTTGAAATCCCTGAAATGAAAATCTGTTCCTCCACACACATGTACTGAACGGAAATCGTTGACGGACTATTTTTAAATAGAAGCGAAATTTCACTGAAATTTTCTACAAATCGTGCACCGCAATCACAATTTGAATCGCTGGCGGTAGCTAAAAATCCTCCCCGAGTTCCAATGTGTTCTATGTGCCAGTAGGCACATAGAACACATTGGAACTCAGGAGGCGAAATAGTAACACGTGTTCTTCTCGCAAGTTTGGCTGGCGATAAAATGAGTTCTTTCTGTTGACAGTTGTTAAATGAATGAATTACTGAGTGTCCTTTTAATAATCGTGTCTTCAGACGGGACAGCTTGTAATAAACACATGGTGACACGTGCGTGTGAATGGGTTAATCGATATGGCACTTGTGCCATCGCGGAAGAATGAAACTCGGGGCCTGCGGCCTTTCTTTTTATCCTTCCGCACTGGCTCTCTTGCCACAACGATTAACCCATTCACACGCGTGTGTCGTTCTGTGTATATATTGATCTGAAAGTAGTTGTCCCAAGTGTATTTTTCCCTGAGAACTCGCTTGGTAGGAATCATTTGTCTTCACAGTGTTTTTACATCATCGTTGTCTGACTGCATCGGCAGCGAACAATAATGTAGATACACTGTTAAGTCATCTGCAGCAGTGTACGCGCATAAACGGTAGTTATTGGGACATAAGGACACTTTCGGCAGAAAGGGCCACCTCGTGTCGAACAGTTTTACGGGTGGTGGAAGCTGGAGTACCCGGAGAGAATTACCGAGCAACAGTCAGACTCCTCAACGTACTAACTCCACACAAACAGGGATAACATTGGTTGAAAACAAGTGCATCATCGCGTGCAGTGTGCCTCAGTACTAGGTCTGGCACTCCAATAGCGTCTTCTAAGAGCAGCTCCTTTGTTTTACAACAAGGGCAGCAAGTAGTGTTGTGTTCGTGGCAATCAGTGTTTACTTTGAAATGGCAGTTACTACTGATTAACTGGGAAGTCAACAAACACACTGAAACTCATGGGTTCAGTTTCTTCTGTCGTTTATTCAAACAAAGTTCAAACAAGCCCTTAGAGCTTGAACTGCAACGACATCGATATAGATTACACCAGTCGGACGTCAACGTCCCTACCAATACACCAGGACTTCTAGGGTTCCAATATTTCAACACACAATAACCTAACATGATTAAGAGCTGCGTGACTTGAGATAGTAAACAACTCGTGACAAGTTTCACTTAAACCCCCTTCCCGTTTTGCTGAATCGGCCAAAACCCGCGTTGGTTCTACCATATCAACTGACAGTGTAATTAACCTCTCTTGATATACGGTAGTTAATGGGTGAAGGCCGGTGAAGGTTTGACCTCCATCCGCTTCTCGGTTGTCGAATGTTTTTCAGGTGTGTCGAAAAACAAGCTGGTCCCAAGTCAAG
Organism: Pictodentalium vernedei; assembly: GCA_031216915.1. Lineage (NCBI taxonomy): Eukaryota > Metazoa > Mollusca > Scaphopoda > Dentaliida > Dentaliidae > Pictodentalium > Pictodentalium vernedei. The sequence goes on along the minus strand of CM062294.1, from coordinate 127,653,697 downwards.
TTTTCTCTAATGTTCAAGAGATCAATGATCTGGTAATAGGCTTGCAGATGCCCCACACTTGATAAACTACTTCAACAACACGTTCATAGCGGTCCCATACTTGAGAACGCAGGGTGTTGCCTCTGCCAGACGTGAGAACACGGAATATTATTTCTCGAAACCTCTTATCGACTGTCAATTGTTCATTACTTCTCAAGTACGTCTAGAGTATTGTGTTTACAATTCCCATCACCTTTAATACTTATCACACTATGAATTCCAAAGTTCAATTCTCAAGGGGTTCGCTAGATGTGTACTTTATTATATTTGTATTTATGCACTGCAGCTAACAAGTAACTGAATAGAGTTTCTATTTCTATCATCTAACAATTTAGTGAGTGAGTTTCTATTCCTCCATCCCCTTTTTGAATCCCACGGGAGGGTTGTCTTTCCATCGACCCCGGGCCGTAGGGCTTGCTAACCCTCTCATTGGCTACATTTCTCTACACAAACCTCCCCCACCTAAAATCAAAACCCAGAGGGAGTTTGATCTCAATGGAAGGATTGAAAAGCTGAAATGGAGCATACGGAGCGTATAGAATCATAGTACGTGATAACTAGCAATTTGTACTGGGTCACCTCGGGTGCCTGGTGCATGGTTACGCCTATCCGCAACCTCTGAATGAAAGGAAAGTAAAGCAGTCCACCAAATATTAAAATATATATACATTATATAAACATGGCAATAGTTTTCAACTATACTCCATTTGGTGGTGGAAACCGGAAATAAATGTGTGGACTACAGAAACCACTACACCTAGGGGAAGCTAGTTGGCAATGAATAGAATGTCGGCAATGTGGACAAGCTGGTTCTCGTCCATCCACAGAAAGCCACAAGCTTTGTCGACACAAGGTCTGCAATTCAGACAACGAAACGCCACCTCTGGTTGTGTCTCGATGACCTCGAGACAAATACAACAATTCTCCCCAGTTCCTGCAAGAAGTCATGGGGGCGTTAATTGTTCCTGTTGCTGCTCTTTATGGCGACGAAGGGCTGTCATGACCAAATGGTACATTTACGTCTGCTTCCCTCGACGATGTGTCTCACGCACGTCGTCCCCGCAGGGGGTGATTCTCAACTTATGAGTATCGAGAACCTCTCCCATGTACTCTCCTTCACTGAACAGACTCACCAATCCAGGATATGGTAACTCACCAGGCGCTCTCTCTGCCATCGACCAGGTGTAGGCTGAATGATTGAAGTATCTGTCGTCTCAGCGGTAGTCAATCCAATATTTGACCACACTTTCAGTCATTATGCGGTGGTTGATATGTGCCACTCACGGTGGATTGACATATTCAACCAACCTAGGAAGGAGATGTCGCCCCTCACTTGTAATACAGTAGCAATAATATACTTCATGCATTACATGCTTGTTTTGGTTTGTCTCTACATTATAACGCAGGACCTCCCAATAACGAACCTTGAGTTGAGAGCATTGCACACCCTCCAAATCATGCATGAAGGTTCGACTAGCTAATACCAGGAGGCAGGCTAACCTATTTATCTGTGTTCTTTCTAATGATGTCTCTCCTGCCTGCCGCTCTTGACACCTATATCTCTGTTGCTCCTCCTGGTATTCGTCAAATTCCAGAAACTTTGCTGGTGCGATGTTCAGCTCCTTTATATTAAAGAAACTATACCCCTTTACAAATATATATATATATATACAATGCCCTTCGAGACTTGACCTCTCACTCTGCTCCCTTGGGTGTACATACTTCTAGTACCTTTTCTGACAATTAAGTCACACCCGTACTAGTTTTCAATTGTCTTTCAATGTAGGGTTTCTGGTGAGTACTTATCTAAACCCTGCTAGAGTCTCTACTTTTTAAACCATCTTAATTTCGTAGTAATTGTGGGCGTCAAAATTTCGTAGCTGAATCGAATGATAAAATAACCCATGAAGACCATCACATGTGACCCATACTCCCTCAACATCGCCCCACATCGTCACTCTTAATTCCCATCTCAATGAAAGATTAGCAGCAATATTGACAGAGTATTTCATGGAGCCATATAATTGGTGATTTTGCTCATTGGGTGGTACACCCACTACATTATAAGTTTTATAAATCCTCTCCGGACTTGAATAAAAATTAAATCCATCTTAAGCAGTGTGACGTTGACGTTACACCACATACGTCAAGTCAGATCAGATCGGATGTTGAGGAACCTTTTCAATGAGTTAAAAGAGGATCTTTGCTGTATCCTCCGCCACTGCCGGAGTAGGTTCATACTAGATACCTGATGATTTTGTTCATCCACATCCGGGTCAGCTATGTGTACACACTCATAGCTACCAGTTGCATCCGAACATCCCTTACCTCGACCTCAAAACCGTGCACACCTGGTCCCTCCCGACATCTATAACAAATTAAATCTGGGCAGTTTCGAATCACAGTCAAATTTGATCATGTCTCAAAATTTAAAAATCTTGAATTTATTGTTAAAACCATACACGTTCTTTTGGGCCATCTATGTCTACACACTCATAGCTACCAGGTGCATCCGCAAATTCCCTTTCCTCGACCTCAAAACCGTGCACGCCTGGTCCCTCCCAACATCTATAACCAATTAAATCTGGGAAGTTTCGAATCACACTAAAATTTGATCATGTCTCAAAATTTAAAATTCTTGAATTTATTGTTAAAACCATATACCGTTATATCTCAATAAACTTACAATTATGCATAAAATCTGCAAATATACATTCAAATGTGATTTCACTAGCTAAAGGATCAATATCATATACTCTACAAAAATCTGACTCATGTGTATTTGGTCGCACTATAGAATAGTGTTGCCTTCGAGGTACACATTGAACAATACAATGTTCACAACAAAAATATCGACAGGCAAGCTGTAATGTCGCATCATCCACATATGGAAATAATTGTCTGTGCAGGTTTCACAAGCGACCCTCATAACCGACATGATAAGCCTCATCATTGCCTATGTCTATGTCAGGATTAGAATCTGAGTTGGCCACAGCCATTGTTTTGCTTACTATTTTATTTACAACAGTCACTATAAACTACTTATTGTCACTTGCACAGGAGAGGTAATCTCTCCTGATTCATCAGAATTGTTCCCCTTATTACCCATTGTGGCACTCACAGTCCCAGTAACAGTGTCATATTGTTCCCTTGGATACAGTCTTTTCCTTAACTGGTAGAGTGCTGAATTAATTTTTGTCATGAAAATTTGCTCACCTGTGTTTGCCTTGTTACAATTTATGGGAGAGTGGCTTGAGGCACTGTCCCATAAATTGCAACAAGGCAAATCCACACAGACTTAATAATTTCACTTGAAACTTAATATGAAACATATCCACAGAATATGAAGCCTTTAGGTTGTGGCACCGGCACTTCAGATTAAAGCCCAAATATGGGCTTCCAGCACTCAACCAGTTAACACGGGTGATTTTGACACTCCTCATTGAATAGTTTGTCGCGTTAGGTCTAAAATCTCTTTGGGGGAAAATTCATTTCCTAATGGTGCATCCGCTGGTGAAGCTGAAGGTTCTGAAGATAAAAGTGTCGGTTGGTCAGTTGACTGCATAGGTATATGAATATGAGTCTAATGTTCTTTCTTTCTCCCACATGGTACAACATCGTTCAACTCTTCACACTGGCTTCCTGAAAAATCATGTTTACCTCTGCGATTCTTATGTTTCATTCGCAAGATCCAATCAAGTATCTGAATATGACCTCGTTTTTGAATACATTTCACGAGTACGTAAATCATCAAAACAATGAATACAACCCCAACGAAATATGCCCACTTAGGTACAGTGAATGGTCCCTCGGGTACTAATCACATTGAATCAACTCCACGTACTAGTTCATTCATGGGTAGATTCTTGAGATAACCTGATATCTTCAGCATTGTTAAGGTATTTAAATTGACTCTGTCCATGACAGGTTTCCACACCTGCTGCTGATTAAACGAAACATTAGGCAACACATTCCTAGACATTATTTGACAGGTGGTATTGTCGTGATCATGGAAATAACTATGTAGTAACTGGGGTTGAAACGGTTGGCTATTTTTCACAACCGACTAACCAAGCGCTATAACCAGTTAATATCCAGTTATCCGAAGCCCTTATTTCAACGAATCTGGGATCAAGACTATAGGAATTGGAAAGCAGTGTTCTCAGAAACTATTCCGTAGTGTGTATACAAACTATTCCGTAGTGTGTATACAAACGAACGTTGTCGAGTACGTTTGTATACATACTATGGAATAGTTTCTGCGTCTACTCAGTACTCACGGAAATTGCCGATCATTAACGAAGTCTTGAAGCCAAAGTCGATTATTTCTCAATATATACAATGCGGTTTCGAGGTGCATCTATCCCAAAGGAGAAGCGGCAGATTTACATTTTAACCGTGGAATGGCGATCTCTGTCGATATTTTGGATAACCGGTTGGCGTTTTTTTCAAATCGGTTAGGTAGGTAACTGGTTTCAAACCTGTTATTTGGTTAGCCATTTCAGTAGTTGGGGTAACAGTTTCCACTTGTTGCCCTACACAAGGGTTTTAATTCAAATAGCCCTATGGGTTGCATTATTCTATGCGGTTTTGCATTTTTGCATTTTGAACAAGTTATCGAAAATGGCAATGGTACATTAGTCATAACGTACCATAACCCCTCCTCGATGCATATTGCAAAAGGCAAATCAATGTGTAACTTAATTTCAGCTGTGCATAGCTTCACAATCTCATCTCGCATTTTTAGGAATAATGCTAAAATACAACTTGATGTTGTATGTATGGTCCATACAGCTCCCACCAATGGACAACAGTTTCTTATTGTCTGCACACTTGTCATCACCAATTTTGGGAATGTATCGAATTCTTTGTTTATCTACAATTCATGTACCTGATTTTAATTGATATATTGTGACCAACTTACTTGCGTCAGACGAGATATTCACTGTGACATTATTCAAATGCACAGGTAATGCCTGCACTCAAAAGATCTCAACCTGAAAATTTGTGTTCATCAAAGCTACCTTCACTATAATGACTAATTTATCTCATGCAAAGACTGTTGCCGTGGTCAACAAATGATGGTACTAGTATAGTACTACCACAGTTCTTTCTTTAAATCTATGGGTAAATGTGTACGGTCATCAAGCTTCCCTTGCAAACTGTGCAACATAGTTGTCAACAATGTCGGTTCATTGATTTGCGATGATAATATATTTTTTGGCAGCTGTAATCATCAGTTTTATTTTCGTCACCACTATTTCTATCTGATGGTATGCATGCATAAAATGTTCAGTCAAGGAGAGATGATTCTCTACATCCTGTAATCGTTGACTGTCGAGTGACTTGGTCCTAAAAATCAGCTACTTGCCTGGACAACTTTAATATAAATTCCCTATTCTCTTGTACAGATTCGTAGGTCAATTTAATCATGGTTAAACTCTGCTTTTGCACATGATGCATTAGCTCTTGATTTCTCGATAATTGATCCAGGTTTCTTGTAATGCCCCATAGATCTGATTTGGTGACAGTGCCAAATAGAAAACTCAATCCCTCGCCGATAAAATTAAATAGTCCGTACTCGACGTGGGGGGTGTATGATCACTCAATCTGCAATAATCATTCAGTTCCTCTTTCACTCACTCCAAGCAATCATTAACAAACCTTATCTCTTGGTATGCATCCATTATCATCGATTCTGATTAAGTGTATCATTCGCACTGCCATATATATTACAGACTCGCTCAAAATTTGTCATTAATTGCGTCATAGTATTTAATTGTATCTGACACTTGAATTCCCAAGTGTTCCTTAAACTGTATAAATGGTTGCAATTCTTGTACGTAAATGGTCAACCAGTCATTATTGACCATATAAAGATCCTTCACTTTTGTGAATATCACATTGTTTCTAATTGTTGCTCAGGTCGTAGTCCCTTTTACGGCTACCAATAACAAACTTCAAATGAAACACCAGTGCAACATCATGCTCAGTGTAAATGTAGGAACAGACAGTTCTCCATTGCTCCGCTGATGCATCCAATGCGTTATCTCGAACTTCCGATGCTTTTTATCATCTCCCGATGCGTAGTGTCGCTGGAATCAGGGCCGTGGCATCACCAGTTCAAAATCCTGTCAAAAGGCACCAGAGAAGACCATTATTACAGTGCCTTAAGGATCGTTTAGGTTTGGGACTCCAATAGCGTGCCCTAAAGGCAGCTCCTTTGTTTTACAACAAGGACAGTAAGTAGTGTTGTGTTTGAAATGGTAGCCACTACTGGATTAATTGGGAAGTCAACAGACACACTGTAACTCATGGATTCAGTTTCTTCTGTCGTTTATTCAAACAAAGTTTAAATAAGCCTTCAGAGCTTGAACTACAACGACATTGATATAGATTACACCAGTTGGACGTCAACTTCTCTACCAATACATCAGGACTTCTAAGACTCCAATGTTTCAACACACAATAACCTAACAGTGATGTGACTGAACTATTTACCAAAGTTCTTAGTGGTTTTTTTCACTCAAAGCCTGTGCCATGTATGCTGAGCTCCTTCTTCTCTCTCTCTCTCTCTTTGTCGGTTGGAAGATCAGAATGCAACTGTCCACTGTCAGGCTCGCTAGTGGATTATATACTCCACCAACCAGCATGATTAAGAGCTGCGTGACTTGAGATAGTAAACAACTCGTGACACATTTCACTTAAACTCCTTCCCGTCATGTTGAATCGGTCAAAACCCGCAGTGGGTCTACCATGTTAACTGACAGTGTAATTAACCTCTCTTGATCTCCGGTAGTTAATGGTTGAAAGCCGGTGAAGGTTTGACCTCAATCTGCTTCTCGGTTATCAAATGTTTTTCAAGTGTGTCAGTATACAAGCTGGTCGCAAGTCAAGTTCTCTCTGATGTTCAAGAGATCAATGATCTGGTAATAGGCTTGCAGATGTCTCACACTTGAAAAACTACTTCAACAACCCGTTCATAGAGGTACCATACTTGAGAACGCAGGGTGTTACCTCTGGCGTACTTGAGAACACAGAATGTTATTTCTCGAAACCTCTTATCAACTGTCAACTGTTCATTGATTCTCAAGTACGTTTAGAGTATTCCGTTTACAATTCCCACCACTTTTAATACATATCATACTATGAAGTATAAAGTTCAATTCTCAAGGGGTTCGCCAGATGTGTACTTTATTATATTTGTACTTATGCACTGCAGCTAACAAGTAACTGAAGAGAGTTTCTATTTCCATCATCTAACAATTTCGTGATTGAGTTTCTATTCCTCCATACCCCTTTTGAAACCCATGGGAGGATTGTCTTTTCATCGATCCCGGATCGTAGGGCTTGTTAACCCTCTGGTAGGCTACATTTCGCTACACATTCCCCAAGACACAACGCAATTGCTCCTGGTGGTGATCATAACCATGGACCTTTTGGCTTGAAGTTTAATGCTGTAACCACTGAGCCACTGGCACACGGTAGTTATTAACTTTTTATCCAACGCCGTCGATTTCAAAGTTTATTATTTTAAATATCATTTTTTAAATTTTCAAAACAAATTTCAACAAAACCATATCATGTGACCCCTCTTTGGTACGAGCTCGGCGAGCTCGTTCCAAAGAGGGGTCACATGATATGGTTTTGTTGACATTTTTCGAAAAATAATATTTCTTCAACTGCTGAATTTGCATATTACACGGGCGAATGTGGGCGATTCGTTGGGTAAAGGGTTAATGTAAAGTTAATCCGAGGACTTAAGGGTCAATAAAGGCTGGTCTTTGATTTTAGGAGCAAAGGAGGGGTTGTACACATACCTACATTTTAAGATAATACCCACACCTCCGACTGCGGATTAGTGAGTCTGTGATAATGATGTGATATCTGTTATGATTATCGATGAGGAGAAACGGATAATGTTTCTGCATATTAAAACAAATAAACACAATATAACGCAATCACTCTGGCCACAGTCTTTAATCTGTCCTATATGAAGATGACAATGCTGATAAATGACAATCATCCTGGTTCATATTGAATGGTCCACAACCGTTCTGAAGCAATTGCGTTACCTGCCTATTGCAATTGGAAATATAGCAATAAAAACAAAGGAACTCAACAGCACAGAAGGCAAATTTGTATCGCAGTTATGCCATAGTGTCTATCGGAAACTGAGTTGCCATTCTTGGACTGACTACTACCGGCTGGTATTTGTGGTTTTGTAGACACTGCGACTCGGATTGATAGCGCATAGTGAAATTTCGCCTACAGCGAACACCACAGAATACCCCGGGACCCCCGACATCAACTCAGTTGGGAATGGGTTCGTGGAGTGGGGTCCCGAGGTATTCTCTCCATGAAAAATGTGAGTAGGGTGGAATCGGGGTTTCGAGCCCACTAAACTTTTTGTCTCGATCGCACCTCACCAAAAACTTAGTTTCTTTTTCGAGCAAATCGCGTTCGTCACGATCGAAACCCGTCGTCTTGTTCGATGTGACAAGTCCATGTTCACATCGTCACTTTTTCCTGATTCTTACAGTGGGTGATGGTAGACGAGGTGTGGTGGGTTCGAAGTTCGATTTCTCTAAAGGGCAAGGTTGGGCTGGCTAAAACTAAAAATTTTGACAGAATTTTAACAACTCTAAAAAATTCCTCCTCTTGAAAATTCACTTCTTGGTGGGCTCGTAAAATCTGACACGACCGTTCTCAGGAAAACACTCACCTTTTCGAGGAGGTAACACGGAACGCTATTTTAGATGAATTTTCTCAACAGAATACCGTCAAAAAACACCACCAGCGCGGATGGAAGACTAGGATCCCATGTCTATTTCCATGGAAAAACGGAGTCCGATTCGAGGGGCGAATTTATCGGTGGTCCCGAATCAGCCATCGATGACGTATAGAGGTTTTTGGCAAGGAGAGAGAGATAGCTCGCAGAGTCAAAAACGCATGAGGTGGGCCAGGTACAGTCTGCGATTATGCAGATATTACAAGTTGTGAGACGGAAGAAAAATGTTTTTTTTTAATTATATATATATTTAAACAACATTAAAAAAATAAGAATACAAAAGATATATATAAAACAACATTCCAAAAAAATAAGAATACAAAAAAAATAACTATTTTTTTTATTAAAAAAAGAAAGAAAAAAATAATAATAAAAAAAAACAATGTTTCTACACATCGGAGATTCGAGGCGAAGGGATGAGCAGGTTCGTGGATTAATATGAAGTAAGGAGAATATTCAAGCGCAGGATAGGGCCAGACAATTGATATAGATGGGATCGAGTCGAGAGGCGACCAAGTTGTTCAGACCTGTCACCGAGGTTCAGGAACAAGCTAGGAAGAAGATTGTCGAGGAATTGAGACCCATAATAGAAGGTTCTAAGAGGATGATCACTTCGATTCCCGGTACTTTAGCGCCGAGAACTTTCTCTGATTTCATTCCGATGGGAATAGAGACTGATCCAAGTACCACCAATAGTAGCGATGCTTTGAGCACCGCATCAGATGTGACAATGGTAGTGAAATACTGAAAGATCCGATGTATGGATTTCGTGACGATGGCGATAAAATTTTCGTGGTGACACAGAAGTGTTTGAAGACAGTGGTTATTTGATCGCCAGTTCAAACAGGTGCAAACTGACCCACAAACTTAGTTTTTTTTCGAGCAAATCGCGTTCTTCACGATCGAAATCCGTCGTCTTGTTCGATGTGACAAGTCCATGTTCACATCGTCACTTTTTCCTGATTCTTACAGTGGGTGATGGTAGACGAGGTGTGGTGGGTTCGACGTTCGATTTCTCTAAAGGGCAAGGTTGGGCTGGCTAAAACTAAAAATTTTGACAGAATTTTAACAACTCTAAAAAATTCCTCCTCTTGAAAATTCACTTCTTGGTAGGCTCGTAAAATCTGACACGACCGTTCTCAGGAAAACACTCACCTTTTCAAGGAGGTAACACGGAACGCTATTTTAGGTGAATTTTCTCAACAGAATACCGTCAAAAAACACCACCAGCGCGGATGGAAGACTAGGATCCCATGTCTATTTCCATGGAAAAACGGAGTCCGATTCGAGGGGCGAATTTATCGGTGGTCCCGAATCAGCCATCGATGACGTATAGAGGTTTTTGGCAAGGAGAGAGAGATGGCTCGCAGAGTCAAAAACGCATGAGGTGGGCCCGGTACGGTCTGCGATTATGTAGATATTACAAGTTGTGAGACGGAAGAAAAATGTTTTTTTTTTTAATTATATATATATTTAAACAACATTAAAAAAATAAGAATACAAAGGATATATATAAAACAACATTCCAAAAAAATAAGAATACAAAAAAAATAACTATTTTTTTTATTAAAAAAAGAAAGAAAAAAATAATAATAAATAAAAACAATGTTTCTACACATCGGAGATTCGAGGCGAAGGGACGAGCAGGTTCGTGAATTAATACGAAGTAAGGAGAATATTCAAGTGCAGGATAGGGCCAGACAATTGGGATAGATGGGATCGAGTCGAGAGGCGACCAAGTTGTTCAGACCCGTCACCAAGGTTCAGGAACGAGCTAGGAAGGAGATTGTCGAGGAATTGAGACCCATAATAGAAGGTTCTAAGAGGATAATCACTTCGATTCCCGGTACTTTAGCGCCGAGAACTTTCTCTGATTTCATTCCGATGGGAATAGAGACTGATCCAAGTACCACCGATAGTAGCGATGCTTTGAGCACCGCATCAGATGTGACGATGGTAGCGAAATACTGAAAGATCCGATGTATGGATTTCGTGACGATGGCGATAAAATTTTCGTGGTGACACGGAAGTGTTTGAAGACAGTGGTTATTTGATCGCCAGTTCAAACAGGTGCAAACTGACCCACAAACTTAGTTTTTTTTTCGAGCAAATCGCGTTCGTCACGATCGAAATCCGTCGTCTTGTTCGATGTGACAAGTCCATGTTCACATCGTCACTTTTTCCTGATTCTTACAGTGGGTGATGGTAGACGAGGTGTGGTGGGTTCGACGTTCGATTTCCCTAAAGGGCAAGGTTGGGCTGGCTAAAACTAAAAATTTTGACAGAATTTTAACAACTCTAAAAAATTCCTCCTCTTGAAAATTCACTTCTTGGTGGGCTCGTAAAATCTGACACGACCGTTCTCAGGAAAACACTCACCTTTTCGAGGAGGTAACACAGAACGCTATTTTAGGTGAATTTTCTCAACAGAATACCGTCAAAAAACACCACCAGCGTGGATGGAAGACTAGGATCCCATGTCTATTTCCATGGAAAAACGGAGTCCGATTCGAGGGGCGAATTTATCGGTGGTCCCGAATCAGCCATCGATGACGTATAGAGGTTTTCGGCAAGGAGAGAGAGATAGCTCACAGAGTCAAAAACGCATGAGGTGGGCCCGGTACGGTCTGCGATTATGTAGATATTACAAGTTGTGAGACGGAAGAAAAATGTTTTTTTTTTTAATTATATATATATTTAAACAACATTAAAAAAATAAGAATACAAAAGATATATATAAAACAACATTCAAAAAAAATAAGAATACAAAAAAATAACTATTTTTTTTATTAAAAAAAGAAAGAAAAAAATAATAATAAATAAAAACAATGTTTCTACACATCGGAGATTCGAGGCGAAGGGACGAGCAGGTCCGTGAATTAATATGAAGTAAGGAGAATATTCAAGCGCAGGATAGGGCCAGACAATTGGGATAGATGGGATCGAGTCGAGAGGCGACCAAGTTGTTCAGACCCGTCACCGAGGTTCAGGAACGAGCTAGGAAGGAGATTGTCGAGGAATAGCCGCAAAGTTTTCCAAGGTAATACGTTCCGATAAATAGAGATTATTACCATTATGTGGATGTACAAAATATGTATCCGAGTCCAGCTCCGGGTTCTAAGGGCAGATCACGACGAGTCGAAGACTCTTCGTGATCTACCATTAGAACCCAGAGTGAGACATTGGCAGAGGCGAGGAATAGTATCATTGTGTCGAACAATTATCAAAATCCACACATTACTCTCATTTCTCCTTTATTGTTTAAAATAAAAACATCATTACATGTTTACAATTTGGATTGTAGATTATTTGGTTAATTTGCATTTTCGGGTAGTTCGATATAATATAAGGACTAGTGCATGGCTTGTCGTTGACTACGCCCATATAGTGCCAAGTGAGGTGGTGTAGTTCCGCACCTCACTGGCCACTATATGGGCGTAGTCAACTCCAAGCCATGCGCTATTCCTTAAATATAGCATCTTCACCCATACCACCGCCCATGCTAATTCCAGTCTCACTAGTCACCATCACAACTGAAAGCAAATTCAACCCTTTGCCCAACGTAACGGCCAAAACCGGCCAGCGCTATTCTCAAAAATCGTCAATTAATTTTCAAAATATTTTCATTTTTTGTCTCAAAAACATAGGTTATGACCCCTCGTTGGAACGAGCTCGTCGAGCTCGTCTACATGTCATATTTATGGAGGGATTTCATTGTAACTTGGTAGGTTGACTCCATATAATGTCTAGATGAGGATCTCCCCTTTCGGTCGCGATTGGTCAACTGTCGCTATTGGTCAACTGTTACGGCTACGGGGGCCCGAAAACCTTTAGCACAGTCTATAGGTCATATTTATGGAGGGATTTAATTGTAACTTGGTAGGATGACTTCAGTTTATGTCTAGATGAGAACGTCCCCTTTTGGTCGCGATCATTCAGCCGTGACAGCTGTCCAAGCCCAAACCCGAAAACCTTTAGCACGGTCTACAGGTCATATTCATGGAGGGATTTCATTGTAACTTGGTAGGTTTATTCTATATAATGTCTCGATTAGGACGTCCCCTTTTGGTTGCGATTGGTATGTTTTTGAGACAAAAAATGAAAAAAATTAGTTATTCAAGAATTTTTTTTGCAAGTGTCGTCTGCTTTTCATGTTAGGTAAAGGGTTAAGGTTTCCAAACAATGTCGACGATGAGCTGTGGCTAGCTCCGTGCGGTGCCAAGCATCGGTAGTTTCGCATCCCTTCCTGTTTTTTAACTTTAATTCTTACTGGGTAATATTCCAACTGCATCAACATTGATGATGTAACTGGAATATTAGGACTTGATGCATCATAGTCAGACGGACCTACAGTACGGTCGCCGTGGTCTGATCACTTTCCACGGGTGGACAATATTTCCACGACGCAAAAATATAGATTCCGAACACTAATTATAGAATAATCAACCCGGTGCTTCAT